>JAPDSC010002623.1:674130-741083 GCA_026290005.1 Latrodectus geometricus
GAAAACATTTTTCCGTTGTATATTATTTAAACAAATATTATAAAAAAATTGTTAAAAGGTCCTGATTTCATCTACCAAAAAGTCTTTTAAGTATATTACTATATTTCAATATATTATAGAACATTTATAAGTTTCATTTACACCTTCTTCACTTGCTCAGCTCATTGGCGCTCGCTGAGCGCTGATTGGCTAGACTGTTCTCGCGCTACAAGAAGCGTTTTCGCGCCCTGTACAGACAAGCATTCCTTCGGAAATTATCGCAGATGAAAGAGTTAAGGCCATTTCGCAGGCCAACACTCTTTATCCACATATAGATAACTTATAATTTCACACGTTTTATAATAACCTTGATTTATGGGCTGTGCGTGATTGCATAGTTATTCCTGCTAGGCCCTTGGGAAGATAAGAGCAGAATCAAATTCTGAAGCCATCACCCGATTTGAATTAGTAAAATATGTTTGCGAATTTTATAAGAAAGTGCCAAAAGCGTGCGTGTAAACTAAGTAACTCAATTTGTCACACTCTTTTTATACAATTTTCATTTTATAAATCTTTGCTTTACAGTGAAATTGAGATAATTAAATTTCAACTAACAAAATTATTAAAATTCAGTATGTCAACTAATAAAATTATTGCCTAAAATTTTTCAATACTTTTGCAAATTTTCGCTTTGACCTTTTCAAAATACAAAGAATCCTACAAATCCGGATTTTTTACCTTGGAACAGTGCTTCTCTCGGTAAAAGATGGTTTTAGGAAAAGAACATATTTCCTTATCAAAATACGAGTCTCTAATCCGGCTTGTAAAGAAGGCTGCAGATCTGACACATAGGGTGAAGTCCATGGGTTTCTCTTCATTAAGGTGGACAAAACCCATGGGCTAAAAGACAATAACCTCAACGAAGATATTAGGACATGGCTCCCAGTACATGCTAAATAATCACTGCTCATAATATGGTGCAATTATTGCATTATTAAATTTTAGAAAAAATAAAAACAAATCAGCACAGCAATTCACATTATATTTTAAAGTTAAAAAGTTTTTGTCCTTGTTTAGAGAATATCTGTGGACAGAAATAATCAGCCAGTAGCATAACAAAGAAAATTATTTGAAAATTATTTATGAATTATGCTGATAATTAATGAAAAATTAGTTAACTACTATTTAACAGTGGTCAGTATCAAACAAGGAAATCTTATTTCATCATACCAGATTCATCAGTCATAAAATATCTAATTATTCAGTAGGGTTGAAAAATGATTAAGATTTAAAATATTTATCCATTAAATATATATTATATATGATTAGATGGTTTCTTGCAGGAATGTTTTCATTGTCTTAGTTGAGCATCACAAGAGAATAAGTTTTAAATACAGATCCGACATATATGCTTGACTTATACTATCTACTCAAACTGTTATGTGATTAATTTTATTATGTAACTTCAATCATTATGTTTTTTCTATATTATTAGGAATAGAAGGTAAATAGCCGGAAGGCTAGACGCCTACCAACATAAAGATCTAAGTAATATGCATGAGAGTAAAGGCACTAAATTTATCCCCCATTTCATTTCTTCTCCTAGCACCAAAATTAACATGTATTTAAATCTTTATCCACTACCAGTTCAAGTATCAAACCTACCTTTTGAAAGTGAGATTACCACATACAATTAGCTATTTCAAAAGCTTACGGGAAAAGGCTTCTCCAACTAATCATTACATATAAACTAAATATTTCTGCACTAATCGAGCCAACATTTTCCCCAAGCCATCACCAATCATAGACCGGACATTCTGGATATTGCCGTCTCAAACACCACGCTTCCTATCGCAGCAGATGTCATAAAGAGCCTCTCAACAGACCACCTGCCAACTATTATCTCCGATGGAAAACAAATTAAAATAATAAATAAATATGTCAACAAAACTAACTGGCAACTTTTCTCTAATATCCTAATTAAGAATAATACCAATATTGAAACAACTAATGAAATTAATAAAATTGAAGATCAAATCAATATTATAAACGAAAAAATCATAAAAGCTCATGAAGAAGCCTCCACTGAAACGCAATACTACAACGACTTCATTAAACTCCCAAAGGAAATTAAAGATAAAATAAAATGAGGAAAAATTATAATAAAACGTTTGACCCCAATACCAAGACAATAATTAATAAGCTACAACGAGAAATTAGAGAAGCATGCAAAATCTACAAAAATCTAAAATGGGAAGAAAAGATTAGAAGTCTCGATGAAGACACAAACAACATTTGGAAATTCGTTAAAAACCTCAAGAACAACACCCAAGAAGAGAGGCCAATCCACGAAGAAAGAGAATTAGTCTATACAGACAAAGAAAAAGCCGAAGCCTTTGCTGACACTATGGAAAAACAGTTCACCACCAACGAAAACAACACTGATGAAGAATTTGAAAAAGAAATAAAAACAAGTGTCAGAAATAAGCTCAAAGAAAGGCACAATGACCCAGCCATTGAGTTAACAACAGAAGAAGAAGTAAAAGAAATCATTAAGTTTCTCAACATCAAAATAGCACCCGGAAGAGATGGAATAAATAATAAAATGATTAAAAAAACTCCCAGACAATATTATTAATAACCTCACAATTATTTTCAATAGCTGCCTTAAAAATCTCTTCTATCCAAATATCTGGAAAGAAGCCATTATAATACTTTTTCAAAAACCACACAAAGACCCTGTAATGACATCCAGCCACAGACCAATAAGTTTACTCCCGTCGCTCGGAAAAATATATGAGAGAATTATCTACAATAGAATAAAAATTTACATGAATAAACTCCCCGATCAACAATTCGGCTTTAGAAAAAATCTCAGCACCGTCAAGCAACTAATCAGAATACTAGAATTCATTGGAGCGTGGCTTCAGGAATAAAGAAAACTCGGCGTTTCTCATGTTGGACGTATCTAAAGCCTTCTATAAACTGTGGTATCAAGGCCTGATCTACAAGCTCCTTGAAATCAAAGTCAATAAAAACATAGCCCAGCTCATCAAGAATTACTTAAGCAATAGAAACTTCACCGTGAGAATCAACAAAACTTATTCTACAAAGAGACCAATCGAAGCCAGAGTTCCCCAGAGCAGCATTCTGGGCCCGATACTTTACCTATTCTATACTATTGATTTTCCCATCGACAACACAGACTATAATAGTATCACCGCCTTTTTCGCAGATGATACAGGTATCACCATAAAGTCAAAATCGGCTAAAAACGCCATTAATAAAATGCATCACCCGCCTGGTGTGCTTTAACTAAAACGCACATTTCAACAATAAATGCATTTCTAAACAAAATGCTGCGTAATATGTTAGGTGCACCATATTATTTGAAAAACACTGCTATTCACTGAGACTTGAAGCTAGAAACCCTCCATCAGCATATCTCGAAACTTAATATGAGATTTTTTAATGAAGCAATAAAATGCAACACTGCATCTTTTAACGACATTTTTAATTGCGAAAATCCCCCAGACGATATCAAATACAGACCGATAGCGGCCCTCTTCAACAGTGACGCAATGTCCAAAAATACTAAAATATAATTGGACAAAAAACTGTTGTAAATAGCTACTATTAATTAAAAATTAAACAAGCACAAAAAAAATAAAAAACTTCTTTTCTCTTTACAATCAAGAACTTTTGACTTTTCTCAAAGCGGCCCGTCCACTCTCTTTTCAGTAGCTCAGCCTACCTACCTACCTCCTCGACCTAATGTGATTGGCTACAAAGCACTACCTCAGACGACGGAGAAAAAACGGCTTCGCTGTTGTACGCTCCATTAAACTCCAAACCTAGTAGTATTAGCTATTTCTTTTTTTTTCAGTGCTTCCCCTTTGATCAAGACAGACGTATCTGACACAAGCTCCGCCCAATTTCTGCTTTTTATTTCTCTATTTTGAGAATGAATGTTTTTCACCTTCTTCGCAGAAAGAGGTAAAAAGCCAAATCCCAACTAAGGACACATTTAACCCTGCTGGTGTACCCTTTTCAGGGCGCGACTTAGGACCGGGTGATTTAGCTGCACCAATCTGGACAACATGATTAGGCTTAACATTGACGTCAAAGGAAACGAATTAGATGAAATTATAGACACGGAAAACAACAAATCCTTGTCTTATCCAACCAAGATCCCTCCTCAAGGAATTTCATCTGCTGGTGCGAGTGTTTCCAGTAAAATAAGCCACGCAAGATCATTCATCGACAATTTTAGAAATAAAATTGAAGAAATTGGCATATTGATGAACGACATGAAAAATACCACAGAATTTGATGATGAGCAACGAAATGAAATAGCAAACAACTTCATGACCTTCACCCAACAATTTCAAATCCAAAAACCAGCTAAAGAACCTAGTAAAATCAATAAAATAACCAAAGAAAATAAAAATTCGAATTCTTCAAGTACCTTTTCTAGCTCAAAAAAACCGATAGTTGACGCCACCTCAAAAAGAGGAAATTATTTCGAAATTCTTCAAAATGAAGTTTTTTTAGACAAAATCGAAGAAAATGGACAAAAAACAAAAGGAAAGCACCTTATATCAACTGTTAATTTAGAAAATCATGACAAGAACAAGGAATCGTTACCAAATAAAGTCAAAATCATCGAAAATAATGGTAAATCAAAATTTCAGCAAAATGACGTCATAAGCCAATCCCTATCAAAAGACATTCCCACCAAATCTAATGCTAAACAAAATATAGATGTAAACCCGAATATTAGTGAAAACTAAACAAAATATGGATGTAAACCCGAATATTAGTGAAAATTCTAACTTTAAACAGTCAAAAAATCACCCGGAATCAAATAAAAGTGGAGACAAACTCAATATTACTCCAATAATAAATGAAATTTGTGAAAAATATCAAAACTTTGCAATCCAAAATTCGGAACAAGAGGAACATGAAGATCAAACACAAGATATGGAAGAAGATATTAATGAAACCTTTCAATTGGCCAAGCTTAAAAATCCAAAAATACCACCCATTATTATCAAAGATCCCAAAATTAAATGGAAGCAAATTAAACAATTACTGGACGAAATAAAAATTATAGGATCATCCGGAAAAATGGCTGGAGATCCAATAAATTTAAAAGTACCAGATTCAATTGCCCATCTGGTACTTTTTAATTTATTGGTACTTTTAAATTATTTTGCGTAGAATACAGCAAAATTGATGAACTGAAAATAACATTCTCCCAACTGACAAAAACATTAAAATAGTAATTAGAAGTCTACCAGAAGAAACTGAAATTTCTGAAATTATGGAAGACCTACAAAATGATAGCTTCACAGTACTTAACATTACTCAATACACAAGAAAATCCGAAGGAACCATAATTAAAATCCCATTATTTCTTGTAACTCTCCCACCCACAAAGCACTCCAAAATCATTTATGATAAAAACTATGTTATCAACATGAAGGTAAAAATCGTATCCTACAGAGGAAAACCAGGAGTAACACAATGTTACAGATGTCAATCCTTCAACCACGATGCCGACACTCCCCCAAATGTCTAAAGTGGGCTGGTAAGCACCTCAGTTACCAATGTACCAAATTGAAAGAAATCCCAGCTACTTGTGCAAATTGCGGAGGAGACCATCCTCAAATCACAGAGGCTGCCCTAAATATCCAAAAACAGAAACAAAATTAATCTCAACAAATAATGACACAAATAAGAAATTATACCAAAATAGAACCTTCATCAGCAAAATTTACGCAGAAGCAGAAAACATGAAAAAATGAATGAAGAAAACAAATCAACCTTAAACGAGACACAACAAATAATGACAGAACTAAAAAACCTAGTTAACTACATAAAGCAATCTGGAATTATAGAAATTACCAAAACAATATTTAGTAACACCTCTAGCTAACATCAACAATCGAATAATGTTTAAAACAAATAATAGTTTTACACCATTCATCGTTGCACTCTGGAATGCCTTGTACAAAAACCAACCGAACTAAAAGACTTCATTACAGAAAATAATATTGACATCAGCCTCATAACAGAAACTCATTTCAATTGACAAAACACCCTTAAAATTGCAAACTACTCAACTTTCCTCTGCAATAGAGAATCCCATAAAGGAGGAGGTGTCGCAATTATTGTCAAAAGATTTCTAGCTCCAACAAAATACAGCAAAACAAATAATCAAGGATTTGAAGAAATCTCAATAGTCATCCAAACTCAAAATTACCCTCTAATTAAATTCACAGCTCTGTATAACGCACCTCAACACAAACTAACGCTTAAACAAATCAAAGACCTTTTTCCTGACAATCTTCCGGTCGTCATAGGAGGAGATTTTAATAGCAAAAATATTACCTGGGGATGTAGAAACAACAATAATAATGGAAAAGATCTCATTCAAATAATTAATCAGCTTAACATTAAAGTTACTGCACCAATTCACCCTACTTACTACCCACCAAATAATCTTCATAGGCCCGACATTCTAGATTTCTTCATCTCAAGCACTAGCATCCCAATAGCAGCAGACGTTCTCAACGATCTTTCCTCAAACCATGTACCAGTAATAGCAACAATAGGAAATACCCCCTCGCAAACCATAAAGAAAATCTCAAAAATAGACTGGAATCTCTACTATGACATCCTCATCAGAAGCAGTGAAAACTACCCGCCACCAACAGACTGCAATGAAATAGAAAACTCCATCAACAAACTTAACGAAGACCTTCAAAATGCCATTAACAGAGCAACAACTCACGAAAATCCAATTCCAAATCACCATATTCTACCAAAGGAAATTAAAATTATCATCAAACAAAGAAACTGGACTCGCAAGAAATGGCAAAAAACACAGGATCCTAACTTTAAAATAGAAATGAATAAACTAAGCAGACAAATTCGTGAACTATGCAAAAGCTATCAGAAAAAATCGTTGAATAACAAAATAGAAAATATCTGCACCGACAATAACTCCACCTGGCAACTAACCAAAACTCTCAAAAGAGATATACAAATAAACAGACCACTACATGGCAAGCAAGGTCTTATTTTCAATTCCAAGAACAAAGTTGAAGTTTTTGCTGATTCCCTTGAAGACCAATTCTCACCTAATAATGAAGATCCTGATGAAGACTCCGACAAGCTTATTAGAAAAACCGTAACAAAATTCCTCCGAAACAATGCACCTGCCGAATTTATTGCTCTAACCACCACTGAAAAAATAGTTAAAATCATTAAAAACCCAAAAATCGCAAAGCTCCCGGCCAAGACAATATTAGTAACAAAATGATCAAAAATATCCCTCAAAATTATCTCGAAATTATTAAAAACATCTTCAACAGCTGCCTTCAAAATCAATACTTTCCAACTCAATGGAAAAAAGCCATCATTATTCTCTTCCCTAAACCACTCAAAGATCCATTTATGCCACAAAATTACTGGCCTATAAGTCTTCTTAGCACAATAAGCAAAATTTTTAAAAGAATTATACTAAACAGACTTCAACACTCACTCCACCAACTTCCTGATGAACAATATGGATTCAGAAGAAACCTAGACACCACTAAGCAACTTATCCGTATCATTGACTATATGGGCAGATCAATCCGCAACAAGCAATCCATCGCATTCCTCATGCTTGATGTCGCAAAGGCATTTGACAGTGTCTGGCACACTGGTCTACTCTTCAAACTAATAGATACCAAAATTCCTACTAACCTAATCAGAATCCTACAAAGTTACCTATCAAACAGAAAGCTTTAAGTCAAAATTAACAATCACACCTCTACAACTAGAAATATCAATTCTGGAGTCCCATAAGGGAGCATCCTCGGACCAATCCTCTATCTACTCTTCACTTACGACATTCCCTTAGATAAACTTGATTACAATAGCCTAACTGCCTTATATGCCGATGATACTGGAATCATAACAAAATCCAAAAATGTCAATCTTGCCATTGACAGACTGCAAAATAAAGCTGAAGCAATAGAAAACTGGTGCCAAAAATGGAAAGTCAAAATTAACGCCCAAAAATCTCAACTTAACATTATTATTACAAGAAATAGACAAAAAATCACCAACAACTTAATCCTCTTCAACACTGAAGTTCCAATTGTTAAAAAAGAAAAATATCTTGGACTCACTTTAAATCATAAACTAACCTGGGAAGATCATGTTGAATCAGTCATCGCCAAAACAAATGCATACTATAACAAATTAAAACCCTTAATAGGACCACACTCCCCGGCTACAATCAAAACTAAAAGACTCATCTACACAGCAATCCTCAGACCTATACTCACTTATGGTTCTCCTGCCTGGAACACTATCGAAGAAACAGTACTCAAGAAACTGACCGTATTTCAAAATAAAATTCTCAGTAGAATTACTAACGCCCCTTACTACATTAGAAATAAATCTATTCATCATGATCTTTGCCTCAAGCCTCTTCATAATTACATTGCCAGCATCAACCATAAGTATTATCAAAAAGCAACTCTCTGCAATACTGCCAATTTCAATAGTTTCTTTCAATTTCAAAACTTCAAAGAAGATATCCATCTAAGACCAGTTGCCGCCTACTTCTGTAGCGATGCAATTATTTCGGGGCAATGATCCCCCATTCCTTCTTCTTCTTTCCTTCTCTTTCAATCAATGACTTTTAAAATCACAGGCCAACAGCACTAAAACAAGATGAATTGAGTTGAGTAGAAACCTTCGGATTGGCATTCAGATTACAAGTTCAAGTTCTAAGCTACCTAATTCTATTATCACTCTGCTTCAATTTATTAATTTCTTTTTGTTACAATTATATTGAATTTGTTATTAGGCTATTTTAGTAAGTTTTTCAGTTAATTTTCATTATAAATATAATTTTTATCATTTATTTGCAGTAATAATTTTTATAATTCTCTCCTTTCAAATAATTTAAAAGGTGATTACAGTAGTTTTCAATATTAAATGAATATTTTAGTTCATTGAATGATGGGAAAAAGAAAGCCTTAATTGGGATAATTATCTACAATTGTTGGAAAGGAATTTTCATAAATGGGAGTCCGTACTTACATGTCTCAAATGACATATTCTTCTGTATAACAAATTATTTATCAGATTTAAACCTAGCGAAGATCTTTATGTTGGTAGGCGTCTAGCCTTCCGGCTATTTACCTTCTATTCCTTATAATATAGAAAAAGCATAATGATTGAAGTTCAATAATAAAATTAATCACATAACAGTTTGAGTAGCTAGTATAAGTGCTCTCAAAATGGCAGTACTTTGCATGACATTAAAAAACACCAATAAATTTCAAATAATTTAATGTTAGGAAAATATATCAGATGTAATTGATAATTCAAAATAATGTTGATACAATGTATTTTCAATGCTTAATAAGTAAAAGGATTTATGTACAAATGAAAAAAGTAAATACAAGAATAAATATGTACAATAAAATGTTACAGTATGGTTCTAGATTAAATGTTAAATGTTAATCTTGGTTATAATGCAGGAGTTAGTAATGGAAAAAAAAATAAATAAATAAATAAAAAATAAATAAATAAATAAATAAATATAAAAAAGAAAAAAATCCATTTTTCTCATATATAGACATATACATAAATATATAGAGAAAGATTAATTTTTCCTTCCCATTTTTTTTATTAGAATTTTAAGGAAAAATGAATGAGTTGAGTTCACATAGAGTGCTTACAAAGGACATTATCGTTTGCAATCTATGTGGGTTCAAAAGAGTACAAGGGGTTATTTATAACACAGTACAGCATTTATTTGCTAGCACAATTCCAAAAGGTTTTATGTACAATATTTACAAAGTTCCAAGAATTTTTGTGCACAGAAGTATTTACATATAATGTTAAACTATTCGTAGACGTCGTGGGTGAGAGGAGTTATTTGTTAGTGGTTTTAAGCGTAGGAAGCTTAAGCTATTGAAGTTATGTATTTCATATGGGTTATAGTTTTCGATATTTTGTATTGCTGGGTTATTAATTTTGTAAATATTTTCGTAGAATCGAAATGCAAGATATTTAATGTATCTCTCAAGCGACAATACACCCAGGTTTTCCCTTATAAGCTCATTCCTGAAGTAGTATTCCGCCCGAGAGATCATTCTTAAGATTTTACTTTGCTGGGCCTCAAGTATATTAATATTGGTGATTGCAGCTCCGCCCCAGATTGGGGCTGCATAGGTCATTATTGGACGCACGTAGGCTTTATAAACCATTAGTTTGTTGAACAATGAGAGCTTAGAATTATGAGAAATGAGCGGGTATAGTATTGTTTTTGCTAAAATAAGTTTATTTTTTATTTTATTAATGGGGGCTTTCCACGTAAGTCTATTGTCCAGGGTTAGGCCGAGATAGACTACTTTGTTTATCCACCTAGATTATATTGGGGAGGGTGGGTCTTTTTTCTGGTAAACATTATAGCTTGGGTTTTGTTAATATTCAGTTTAATTTTCCACGTTTGAAGCCACCCCTCTATGGCCGTCAAGTGTTCTGTGAGATTTTCATGTATTTTATTAAAATGGATATTAGTGAAGAAAATGGCAGTGTTATCCGCAAACAGGCAAAGCATAGTCCTGCGATGCTTGGGGATATCATTTATATAAATATTAAAAAGGAATGAACTCAGCAGTGATCCCAGGGGGACGCCTGCATAAATGGGTCTTTCAGAAGAGTAGTTATTATCAAGCTTTACGGTAAAGGTTCGATTAGTTAAGTAATTTTTAATTAATTTTATCAGATAGTTGGGGAAATTATAACTGATCAATTTGTATACGAGCCCTGTATGCCACACCAGATCAAATGCTTTCTCGATATCAAGAAATATCCCTCCGGTCGATTTACGTCTGGAGAGACCTTTTGTTATTTTTTCAGTGGCTCTAAGCAATTGATGGGTGGTGGACATGGAGTTTCTGAATCCAAATTGATCAGGTAAAATCATTTGGTTGTCAGTTTCAAAGTTGTTAAGTTTGTTCAGAATAATTTTTTCTGTTATTTTTGTCATAGTAGGGAGAAGGGAAAAAGGCCTGTAATTGGCTGGGTTTTTTCTAGACTTTCCTTATTTGTGTATCGGAATTATCACTGCCTTTTTTCACTGTTTGGGAAAATGTCCAAGTAACAGAATATCATTTATGATGTTTGAAACGTAGCAGATTGCAATTACAGGTAATTGCTTCATAATTTTGTTTGTCACCTGGTCATGCCCAGGACTTTTCTTGTTTTTGAGATTAATGATAATCTCCTCCACTTCAGAAGCAGGTACGTCACCAGTGTCAGGTTTAGGTTGTTTAATCTGAAGATATGTATCAACGGCCGCCCTAACCTTAGCATCATTATCAGGGTTAAATATGGCGTTGGGTACAAATTGTGCCTCCAGGCACCTAGCGATGCACTCAGCTTTTTCCGAGGAGGAGACTGCGATTTTATTATCGTCAATGAGTGGGGGGAGAGTGTCTCTCTTTTTCTTATTATTATTGACTGCTCTCCAGAATGATCCATCCTCTAGATTTAAATTGGTAAAATAATTGGTCCAGCTTTTCTGGTTGTATTCGTAAATTTCATTTTTAATGACTCTTTGAAGAAAATCGATTTGGTTTTTTAAAGTGGGGGATCTTTGCCTATTATAACATTTTCTTAATCTGTTTCTTTCTTTTATGTGGTCAAGTATATTGAAGGGTAGGAAATCAGTGTGATTAACGTTATGAATAATTTTGCTGTTGTTAAGGGCATTTTTAATAATTTGGGTTATATTGTCCACTTTGGACTCTATTTGATGTGTAGTAACAGCTGGTTTAAAACTTTCATGAAAAATTTTTGTGTTGATTTCATGTCTAAATTTCGACCAATTATGTATTATTTTCTGATTTTCTTGGTTTTTTGCCTGGGAGTTTGAGAAGTAGATTAGGACGGGATAGTGGTCGGACTGGAGGCCTTCCATGGTTGTGATTTTAGTTGGAGGTAGGACCTCCCTGGAGAGCAAAAGATCAATAAAGTTACCAAATGACCGGCCATAGTGCGTTGGTTTGTCAGGACAAAATATTTGAAATTCTGAGTTTTGTATGAACGTGTTGATAACCCTACCAGGAGTGTTATTATAGTTGCAACCCCAGTTATGATGTTTTGAGGTTAAGGTCGCCAGCCAAAATTATTTTGTGATTGATAGAGGTGATATTTTCTATATCCATGACAATATTTGCTTTAGCGTTTGGAGGGATGTATAGTGAGATTAGAGAAATATCTCCGGTATCAGGGTAGTGGAGGTTAACAACAGTTGCCTCCATGAAATAAAGTCTAGGAGTGGGGATGGAGGAGTGGCTTATTGCCGTTTTAATTATTACGGCCGTACCGCCTTGTGCTAGAGCACAATCATTTCTATAGACTGAATAATTTGGAATATTAAGTTTGTTATTTTTTACAAGATGTGTTTCTTGAAGGAATACTATATCAATATTATTTTTAAAAATAAAGTTTTTAAATTCAGTAAGTTTGGCAAGGATACCGTTTGCATTCCACATCATCATTTTGAGGTTATTAGATTTTTTTATTTATCCTTATTGGATTCGGTTATGCTTAGGGCTTTCAGTAAAATATTGAGTTTATCGGTAGGGTGGATGGTTTTTTCCACAATGGGGACTGCACTGAGTAGGGCAGGATATTCTTTAAAAATAATATTAATTTCTTTTATAAGTTTGAGAATTACACTTATATTGTCTAAGTTTCCAATTTCAGTTAAGGGGTTAGTGGTAGGAGCAGGGGATGTCTTAGGTTGCTGGGAGATGCTCTGTGCAGTTGCCTGGGCAATGCCTGGTAACGTTATTTTTTATAAGTTTAGTAGTCATGACTGTTGATTGTTGAGATTTTTTTTTTTTTATTTAGGGGGTTGCTGGGGCAGCCTCCATATGATGCTGTGTGACTATTGCCACAATTTGCACATTTAGGTTTTTCGAGTTTTTTATGTGGGCAGCTCCTGGAAGGGTGTTTTTCACCCATTTAACACAGATTTAACTTTAAGCTTAACATATGTTTAAAACAAAAATTTTTTTAAATACCTAATTAACATGTATTGGTGTGCAGACAATGGATAAAGAGAGATTAATTCAGTATTTATAAATTAATATTAACAGACATCTGTCTTGAACAAAAAAATATTTCTGATAAGAATTTTTGTTTCGTAAAGAACATTAAAGGGCATCTTTATTAACAGCATTTATAGACATTTTAGTTTAATTGGAAGAATAACTGTGATTTTAATAAAAATTTACTCTTATTATAAAAATTAGAACTATAAATATCAAGATTTGTAGCATCTAAATCTTTCAAAAGCGTACCTCAAATCCAGGATTTTTGTTTAAAACATCTCAGAAAGGTGAAATCATTTGAATAAAAAATTTTATGTACATGGAAATATTTAATGTGTACACTTTTCAATATAAACATAAATAAAAAAAGATTCTTTAACTATGCATTAAATCCATACTGTAATTTTCTTAGTCCAGTAATTTATTTCTTCTTTACCAATGGATTCCATTAATTTTGAATTATAATCTAAAAAATAAATCAATAGTGTTACTTTAAATTTAACTTATTAAAATTTTTGTGGTCCTAATTTCACTACTTCTTATTTATTATTACACTTAATTATTTTAATTTGCTCAAAATATTATTAGCAAACGATTCTAGATTCTCTGGGTATTTTGTCACATGCTTCCACCAACTTTTAAACATAATTTTTTTCATCTTTCTAAGTTCAGTTACATACATTATTACCATCCTGCTAGCGCTTTATATTACATCTATAGTTTCTCATGGTTGAAAATATTGGAATTGTTATTGTGTTTTCTTTCTGAAAACTGCTAGTTTTCATAGGCTGGTAGCCGAATTGTAAGCATTCTTACTTTGGTGCAACAGTTTGAGTTCAAATCCTGGCTTGCAAATTTGTAGTGGTTCAGAATCCATTTTAAGCCATAGGTCCCTGTCTAATAAACCCTTAAGTGCTAAAAATGACCCTTGAGCAACAAAAACCGAACTAGTTTCATTTCTTAAAAGTAATTGTTAATTTGAAGGTAATAAAACAATCCTATGGACTCTTCAGAGAAATTTCAATTATAATTTTATGAAAAAAAAACTTATCTTGTCAAGTAATTTATACTGCTTGCTTTGACAAACTTATTTTTTTCCAAATTTATAACTGTTGACCCTGCTATTCATATTGAAAACATAAATAGGAATCTAGATTGTTGTTAAAAGAGTGAGGCACTTTTTTATTCACTCGCTTAAAAAAATGTTTGCTTTTAATATTAACTGTCTAAATAGATTTACACCTATATATTTAGTGTATTATACAGTAAGAAGAATGGTCGACATAAAAAAAATCTAGTATTTTTAGTTTTGGTCAACTGTTAATTTTTTAAATCTTTATATTTTTCCTAGTAGGGGAAAAAAAGATTTCGTTTATCAAAAACAAAAAATAAACATTATTACAAGTGTAAAATCAGCAGAAAATAGTAAATGAGGATTGGTTACAAATATTAGTCTCGTGTGTCCGAGTAAATTATTAATGTGAATTTAGTTGTAGCTTTAAAATCTGCTCCTAAAACAGGTTTGTATTACATCTTTTAAATAAATGTTTAAGAGTTATAAATAATTTCTTTTCATAATTACATAAAAATTATATAATAAGATTACAATTCATTTCATACACCAATAATTAGTAATTTCTTATAAATATATGAATAAATGAGAACTGATTGCTTTACTGGGGTTTAGTCATTTATTATCGTAACAGAATAAGTTAGTTTTTTAATGCTTATTCCGTATTATGCATTACAGTCACATGGTGTACTGTTAAATATTGCAGAAAGTTACTCAAAATATTGAAGTGTGCATTTTGACGCAGCAGCATTTGATACCATAAAACTCATACAACTGTGTTGGAGTGACAAAGTTTAAATGAATTTCAAATGAAACCACAGCCAAATAAAGAACTCCAGAAACAATTATCACAAAACTTACTTGAAATAAAATAGACCTTGGCTTTTAATTATATAATAAATTAAGTCATTAGCAGCAGCTTGTATATGTTTCTGCCAAACAATTTAGCATGTTATGTGGTTAGTATTATGGTAAAACCTTCATAACACAATTACATCATTTGACTCATCAATATAGTCTTTTTATTATGTAGAATAAAATTAAAATGGATCCCAAGCAATCACTTTATGAAAATTACATCTATAAATGGAATAAAATAGTGAAAGCTTAAATCATAGAAAATAGTATCAATATCTATAAAAATTTAATACAGTCAATATAGTATAACATACAAATCTATATGTAAAACTATATAAAAAAAAATTTTGTAATTATAATAATAGAATCAATATAAAAATGACATACAATCAATATATACAGTAAATGAAAAAGGAAAAAAAGATTTTGAAAAACAAAAAACTCATAATGAATTCCTGAACAACATACATTTCAGCCTTTCTAAATAAACTGCTTAGTGATAGTCAAACTATACAAAAGCATTTAACTACAGTATTTCCATGAAATTTTGCAATTAAAAGTGACAGCATTTTTTTAAGCAATTCATATTGATTGTTATGATTAAAATCAATTCAGGTAGGAAACACTGTACATAAGCATGCATTATAACAGGTATTTATTATGAGTATTATCCACAATCGCACTAATAAATGATTCAAAATACTAATTGCTAAAATGCTAAATTATTCTTAAAATTGCATTTCAGTCCACAAAAAATATCTAATATTGTATTAGTATAATGAAATGTGTATACAAGCGTTAAGACATTATAATAAATATGACGCTCTCACTTGCCCAAGTGAGTGAATTGTTTGTGTAATTTTGTAAGAAAGTAGCTGTAACAGTAGAAAGCAACAGATGGGCCTGCCATTTAGTCTTCTTTAGCTTACTCCTTTCAACGTAAATAAAAGTTGTTTTGTTCAGATAGTCCACTACAATTTTTTAGTTAGTTGGACAGCTCCTACATTTTGGTCCTAGCGACCAGGAGATTATTAGCGTAAACGAGATAATTAACTATGACAAAACAACAAATTACTGTTTTGAATCGTCAGTGCCGTGCCATCAAAATAAAAATAATAAGATTAGAATCTTTTATAAAAGACTATCATATACATATATATTTTATATAAGACTGAAAGTCATGTAGAATTTTACAAAAACTGGATAATATTAAAGCTATAATCAAGAGTATTGATGGAAGGAGAAGTGAATACTATGCCTTACCAGAAGAAATAAATGTAAATGAGCATTTAAGCTACTAAGAGGAGATTCAAGAAAGCCTGGATAAATGTGAGGTAATGCAGAAATTCTTATTTCTCAATTGAAAAATACAAATGAATTTGATAAGAAACAAATTGAATGTCAAAATACCCCTATAGTTAAACTTTCTGAAATACCTTTGCCCATATTTTATGGTAGTTATGAAGATAAAAACGTTCTTATATAAGAGTCAATTTTATTCTTTGATTATTAACAATAATGATTTAAATGAAACGCAGAAACTTTATTATTTAAAAGCATTCGTAACAGATGAAGCAAAATTAATTCAAACAATATTCATAAAAAATATTTCTCAACAGTTAGGTAAAGAAACGCGTAAACAATATGAAATGACACAAATAAGTTTCCAAATTGGGAAGAGTTTATTAATTTTTTGTTAAAGCGAAGTCAAATATTAGAAAACATACAAAGAAATCAGCCTTCATATGTTGAGCCTAAAAGTGAAAGCTATTTTAAAAGTAAAAATTCAATGATAAAATCAAATTCCAATTCTCTAGTATGTTCAATTAATTCGCATCCCATTTATAAATGTACGAAATTTCAAGAAATGTCTATTAATGATCGCAATAACGAAATAAAAAATAAACATCTTTGTTTTAACTTTTTCGAAACCCTTAAAGTTTTCGGGATGTAAAAATCAAAAGACTTGCCAAATATGTGAAAAGAAAAATCTACACCAGAAACACCACACTTACATATGCAGGGACAAAAAACAAAAACAGAAAATCCTTTGACCTTGAAAGAGCACGAAACTACTGAATTTCTAAGCATACTTACGATGATAACCACTGTCTTCCCCCTTCTGTTGCACCCAAGTATGTTATACTCTCAACAGCTAAAATACAAATAAAAGGAAAAAACAGAAGTTTATTTTCCTTTCGCTCCCTACTGGATTCATCCTCACAGTCGTCTTTCTGTACGAATGAAGTTGCTGACATGTTAGGAATAAAGAAAAAGTATGTTAACGCACATATTGCTGGGATTAACAGGTTTTCTTTAACATTTAAAAGAATGATATCCACTACAATTTCTAATACTAATAAATATTCTGAAACAGATATCGAATTTTTAATAGTGACAAAAATAACAGATTTAACTGCTTCAAAATAAACAGATATCAAAATTAGACTTAACGAAGAATTTAAACTATGCGAATTCTGAATTTAATTAGCCAGAAAAAATACACTATTGGTCATTAATATTGCTACACCAAGAAGGCGACATGCTACAGACGTGAAATGTATACGAAAGAAACAAGGTGCTGTGATTTGCAAATGATTAGCTTTTCAGCGCATTTAGACAAAGCAGGTGCCAGTAGCAACACCTACATTGTGTTTAAATGAGGAAATTGTTCAGCCGGTTCCTCATACACAAATTGCATTTGAACGTTGTTGCCTGGTGAAAAGTTGTTGTGATGTCTCGTGTAAAAAGGAGAAATGCGTACCAGCACGTTTCTGACTTTGATAAAGATCAAATTGTTGCGTACCGGGATTGCAGTTTATCTTATCGCAGTATTGCTGCACGCGTCGGTCGACATCCAATGACTGTTAGCAGAATATGGAATCGATGGGTTCAGGACGGTAATACGGAACGCCATGCGTGATCTCAACGGCCACCTATCACTAGCAGCCGAGAAGATAGGCATATTATCCGCATGGCCGTAATGGATCGTGCAACCACGTCACGAGCCGTGAGTCAAGAAAAGGGATCGTTTGGAAGACAACAAGTGTCTGCACGAACAGTTCGACGACGTTTGCAGCAGCATGGACTCTCATCTCGGAAACCATGGCTTCCCTTGACGCTGCGTCATAGACAAGAGCGCCTTCAATGGTGCGATCAACGACAAACCTGGGCGAACGAATGGCGAGACGTCATCTTTTAAGCAAAATTTGATCTTTGTTTGAATTCAAGAAAATTTGATTTTTCATGCATGATGGTCGCATCCGTGCTTGGCGGCGTCGTGGTGAACGCACAATGGCAGTTTGCATTCGTCATCGTCATACTGGCCTATCACCTGGCGTGATGGTATGGGGTGCCATTAGATACACGTCTCGGTCACCTCTTGTTCGCATTGACGGTGCTTTGAGCAGTGCACGTTACATTTCTGGTGTGTTTCGACCCGTGGCTCTACCCTTTATTCGAGCCCCTCGAAACCCTACGTTTCAGCAGGATAATGTCCGACCGCGTGTTGCCGGTATTGTACGGACCTTCCTTGATACGGAACATGTTCGGCTGTTGCCCTGGCCAGCACGTTCTCCAGATCTTTCACCAATAGAAGACGTCTGGTCAATGGTTGCCGAGCGACTGGCTCGTCACTAAACGCCAGTCACTACGGTTGATGAACTGTGGCATCGTGTTGAAGCTGCATGGGCATCTTTACCTGTACATGCAATCCAATTTCTGTTTGATTCAATGCCCCGGCGTATAACTGCTGTTATTACTGACAGAGGTGATTGTTTTGGGTACTGATTTCTCAGAATCTATCTAGCCAAATTTTTTGAAAATTTAATCACTTGTTATTTCTAGTATAATATATTTGTCCAATAAATATTATTTTGTTATCTGCATTTCTTCCTGATGTAGCAATTTTAAAGGCCAGTAGTGTATTATGATCTCATATAAATTAAAATTATTAATAAGATATAAAATGACTTATAAATTATATATTAATTGTCATAAATATTGGTAATTTATAATTAACTAACCAATTGTGCTATTAGTATTTAACTAATAATTTTTAATAAAATTGAATATTTGTAGACTTATTATTAAAGCAGTAGTTTAATAAAAGTAATTAAAAATCAATAAAACTTATAACTCCTTTGTAGATGACATATTCAATTTGAACATCTGCTGCAGTTATTTATATCAAGCTTAGTATAGAAAAAAGCTAATTTTCAATAAAGTTTAAATTATAACACTGATATATTTTAACTTTGTTGCTCGAAATAATGGCTGCTAACTTCTGCCGACTGAAAAGCCGTTAAACAAAGACTCGTAATTTTGAAAAGATTACGTGACGTGGTCGACACCAGAGATAATAATTTCCTTTACACTCCTTATAACACCAATGAAAAAACATTGTGCTCATGATATATTCTATGTGACCAATTGCCATTAATTATTTCGATTGTGTCTGTTATAGGACTCATCTTCTGGCCATGAGAACGATTTCTTTCCCAATTAGGACACTGAGTTTTTAACTTTGATAAAAAGATTATCATTTGTAGATAAAATTAAATTACTGTAGACTTTTCCGTTATCTATTCTTGCTAATCAAAGAAATTATATTCAGTCCCATCCACCTAATTCTTCTGATCCAAGATCAAATGAAGATATTGATATCTGACCAGGCATCCTCCTCACCAAACATCCCTACTAAATTAACGGAGAGTTATTCGATCGTAAGAAAGCTAATCATGCATAGGCTTCTCTGCATAACTATTATAGATTGGGTGATGGCAACTTTTTGGGGGTGAGAATGCCTTTTGCAAGCAGGTTGTCGAGGCTCTTTTATAATTTACGTCCTTATAGATAAATGCCACTTTAATGCATTTTAACAACAGTCTGATCTTACTCCTAAAGTTTCAAAGATAGAGGTCAATTGGCATACCATATCTACTTTCTGTTTAACAATAACTACGATCGAACCTGAAGCTATCCACTCCAAAAACTGATATTAAACCACAAAGTAGTAATGAGATCTTATCGCAATCTCTGAAAACCAATGAGAATTTCCAAACCAATGAAAAAATCAAATTTCATACGGAGACCGTAAAAGATACATTTAGCAAAAACGGAAACCAAAAGCAGTTGCAGAAACAAAATATAGATAAACATTATAATTTCGACATTAATAAATTTGTAAACTATAAAAAAAAACTTTTGTTATATAACAAATGTATTGCGAAAAACTTTAACGTATATTTGCTAGAATAGTCAGAAATAACTTAATGGAAAACATTTTACATAAAAAAAATAACAACATAAGAAACATAATGCGAAATAATTTATAAGTAATACTTATAAAATAAATCCACTAGGAAAATATTTGCAGGTCGCCAACAGATTGTGATGCATTCGTTGTAAGTATAATTAAATGTTACTTTTTCCATTCATACGATGAAAGCTTTTGTTCATTAAAACTTTGTAAATAATGCTGCATCCAAATTTTCACCCATGGCTGCAAGTCATTCTTTTCCATGCAATTTGTTGCCAAAACACAATGTGTAAAACTATTGCTCTTGAAAATTGATAAGTGTATTGACAGGAAACGTTTAATGAGAAGAATGCTTGTTTGTTTAAAAACATCATTTGATGTGTTAACTGATTTATTTTTGTCACCAGATTGACAGTCAAATACTGTGACATTGATCGCTGAAATGTTTCAAATTAAATTTAACCCTTACTGATTCAGTTGCAGCATTTCAGTATTACGAATATTTAGTATGAAATTGTCATCTGATGAAAGTAATTACCAAATCAATTTTTTTTTTTTTTTTTTTTTTTTTTTTTTTTTTTTTTTTTTTTTTTTACTTTTCGTAATCACAAGTATATCTATGAAAACTCTTTTCAAAAATATCTGTTTTTATAAAATTAAATAATTTCAAAACTGAAAAATATCTTTTAGAATAACTTACAAACTTACTAGAAAGTACCAAATTAATCCATACAATATAGTAATTTCATAATTCTCACATGAAAATATTTCGACAACAGTTTAAATACAGGAACTGACGTCTCGTTGCATTTGTAAAAAATTAAAATTTTCTACAAATCAAATGGTTGTCAGTCTGTACCACGGTTTAAGCATCTGTGGGCAGATATCATTAGCAATACCCACCATTAGGCTAATTGCCAAAAAAATAATTCTAACGATAAGCAGAGCTGCAAATATTGAATTTTAATGCTGTTAAAGAAACACTAACTATTGGTTTAAATACCTATAAAGTATTTCGTTCTATTAATAGAACCTTTAATAAATAAGAAACTAATACATTCCAATAATTAGGTTTGCATAAAAAATAGTTGGTTTAATTTATTGATACTAAACATAAAATAACTACAGAACATAAATTAAGTTCAAAGTTTGAGAATATCCATAAAATAATGATATTCCAATTAAATAATTCAGTGTCATTACTAACAAAAATAAGTAAATTATAATCCAAAGACAATAACAGTTTTTAGCCAAAACTATCAGACACCAGAATTTGTGCTGCTGAATATGGTGCTTTTTAAGACCTGGGATACGCCCACTTTGATGAACTGAAATGCGTATACAGTAAGTTACAATTCGATTATGAAAATAGAAATGCCAAATCGGCAAAGTAAAATTTTAAGTATGTTAGTAATAAAAGGTACAGTAGTATGCTGGTAAGGCATAGCAGAAAAGGTAAAGTTGAAAATAATGCATATGGTGATAAGACAAATTAAGTAGAAATGCACTAAACTAAAACTTAAAAGCACTGAATATATAATTTTAAGTTTGTACTAGGGTAACAATGGCATAAGTATTAACAAAATGGCAATATAGCCATTCCATAATTCTCACCTGAAAATTATTAACATCAGTTTATATACAGGAACAGATTCTTGTCATACCGGTAAGAAATCAGAATGGGCTGCAAATCAAATGATAAAAGTATTAAAAACAATATTTTTTAATACTTATTGTATACTTTTGGAAATGTAAATTAAATATACCAATTATTTTATACACTTAAAGCATTTAGGTTTTAAAGACATGGTTGTATTTGTTGGCAAAATTTGGAATTTTTTTTAAATCTAAGTTTATTTTTCCAGAGTAAGAAATAGAAAATATATCAAAACCTTCTA
The DNA here is from genome assembly GCA_026290005.1 of Latrodectus geometricus. Lineage (NCBI taxonomy): Eukaryota > Metazoa > Arthropoda > Arachnida > Araneae > Theridiidae > Latrodectus > Latrodectus geometricus. Next base: position 696,340 of record JAPDSC010002623.1, read on the forward strand.
AAGAAAATGGTTAAGAGTATATATTTGTGATATTTTTAATTAAAATTTTTAAAGTGATTTTAATACAAGGTCCATGGATAGAAAATATGTTTTATTAATGATGGAAAATTTGATTTAATTTGTTAAAAATATTCTTAACAATTTAGAACAGTAAAAATTACATATATATATATATATATATATATATATATAAAATTGAGATTTAGCCTAATCAAATTTATCGACTTGGTTTTATTATGCACTTTCGCCTTAGATCGACCACTTAACCATGACTTCACAACCCAGGGCCCTCAGTCAGAAAAACAGAAATGGTTACTGTAGCCCTTGGCCCCAAAGGGTTGTGCTACTAAGTTTAGATTATATCATATCATGAATTTTGGTGTAAATTCTAAAGAATTTAATGTAGTTTTCTAACATTTTATATGTTAAGACCTCCATTATATTATAGATGGTGCTCTCACCCAAGTGAGGGAGTTGCTGTTAGTGTAATTTAGTAAGAAAGTAGCTTAAACAGTGGAAGGTGACAAACAGCCCAGCCGTTTGGTCTTCCTTTATACGTTTTAATATTGTCTTAAATAAAATCCCTGTTTTTGTTAAGATAATCCATTTAAATTTCTTAGTTAGTAGGACGGCTCCTATATTTTCGTCCTAGAAACACGAAAATTATCAGCCTAAGCAAAATAATTAACTATGACAAAGCCTTAAATTGCTGTTTTGAATCAGCAGCGCAGTGCCATCAAAACAAAAATAATAAGTTTGGAATCTTTTCTAAGAGATTGTCAGGAAACCACTGAAAGTTATATAGAACTTTTAGAAAAAACTGGATAATGTTAAAGCTATAAACAAGAGTATTGATGGAATGGAAAGTGAATACTATGCCTTACCAGAAGAAGTAAATATTGATGACATTTAAACAACTTAGAGGAGATTCAACAAACCCTGGATACAATTGAAGTAAGGCTGGAATTCCTTATTTCTCAATTGAAAAATACAAATGAGTTTGTTAAGAAACAAATTGAATGTCAAAACGCATCTATGGTTAAACTTCTGGAAATACCTTTAACCATATTTTATAGTAATTATGAAGATTGGAAAGTTTTTAAGAGTCATTTTATTCTTCAATTGTGAACAATAATTATTTGAATGAAACGCAGAAGTTTTATTATTTAAGAGCATCCTTAAATGGTGAAGCAAAATCAATTCAAACAAAAGACGAGACTTAATTCTTTATTAAAAGGTAAGAAAAACAAGAAATTAACAAGGGTCTCATATATAAATTCAATTTTGTCTTTAGAGAAACTAATTCATGAATCATAAAAAGAAATGAGAAAATTTATGGATAATATTTTAAAACATTAAAGAGCTCTGAAATTGTTAGGTTTGGAATTGAATAAATTATCTGAATTATTGCTAATCCATACTGTTTACTCAAAAGTTAGATAAAGAAACGCATAAACAATACGAAATTATACAAGACGCAAACAAGCTTCCGAAATGAGAATAAATTAATTTGTTAAAGCGAAGTCAAATATTAGAAAACATACAAAGAAATAAACCTTTTCATTTGTAATACCTAAAGGTGAAAATTCTTTTAAAAGTAAAAGTTTAATGATAAAATCAAATTCCAGTTGTCCAATATGGTCAATTAATTCACATCTCACTCATAAATGTACAAAATTTCAAGAAATTTCTATTAGTGATTGCAATAATGAAATAAAAAAAGAAACATCTTTGTTTTAACTGTTTCGAATCCCATAAGCTTTCGGGATGTAAAAATCAAAAGATTTGTAAAATATGTGAAAAGAAAAATCTACACCAGAAATACCACACTTTCATAGGCAGGGACAGCGAAACCAAAACAGAAAACCCTTTGACCTTGAAAGCACGAAACTACTGAAGTTCCAAAATCACTTACGATGATTAATTACTGTCTTTCATTTTCTGTTGCACCCATGTATGTTATACTCTCAACAACTAAAATACAAATAAAAGGGAAAAACGGAAGTTTATTTTACTCTCGCTCCCTGCTGGATTCATGCTCGCAATCGTCTTTCTTTACGAAAGAAGTTGCTGACTTGTTAGGAAAAGCATGTTAAAGGTCACATTGTTGGGATTACCGGGTTTTCTTTAACAGTTGAAAGAATGATATCCACAATAATTTCTAATACTAATAAAGATTTGTTGCTGTTGTTAATGACACTTTGCAACGCCAAGCTCGCCCGTCCAAGAGACTAGACGATTGAAGTCAGAGAGGGGGCGTCTTCCGTTTTTTTAATAGAGCACCTTCATTCGAAGGTGGAAGTACGACTTTTGGCTCATAGATGGGAGCACTACCTGAGTCTTCTAATTGGTAAAGTTTGGTAAAATAACGTTTGTCTTTTTGAAATAGCGTACACTTATGTTCAGTCAGACTCTCTTTCAGAAAAACGGGCTAAGTGCGAAAATGGCAACCCCTGATTGGAACTAGTGAAGACCCAAAGCCTGTCTCCAACCACCACCAGAGGTATTAATTTGTTATGGGAACATGGAGGACATTGCGACCCGACGGATTTAACGTGCCCCAGTCGCCATTAGTGAACAAAACGGATCTTCGGCTAAGCCGGGATTCGAACTCACAACCTTTTGGTAACGAGAACGACGCCCTAACCAACCACACCTCCACGGCCCCAATAAAGATTTTGAAAAAGATATGGAATTTTTAATAGTGCCAAAAATTACAGATTTAACTCCTTCAAAATAAACAGATATAACAAAATTAGACTTACCGAAGAATTTAAACTATGCGGATCCTGAATCTAATGAGCCAGAAAAAATAGATTATTTAATTGGAGATGAACTCTTTTATCACATATTAAAATAAAACAAATTAAATTAAAATACGAAATTATTTTTTTAACAGTTTGTCTCGATAGTTGCAGGTTCTATAAACAAAACAGAAGTTCCTAATAAATTACAGTGTTATTTAACATTTAATGATAACAATACTTTGAAAATCGATTTAGAAAGATTTTGGAATCTGGAATCATTAGATATAAGAGATGATTCAAAACTAGATTCTCATAATGATGTTTTACAAAAATTTGATATAACAGCAACTTATAAGGAAAATCGTTACCAACTTTGCTTAATGTGGACTTCAAATTCATTTATTTTAAGTGATAATTATACTGTTGCTGAAAGGAGACTTAGAACTCTCTTTCAAAACGACTTTATAAAAACCCCATTGTACATAAACTAATATATATATATAAAGAAATAATAGAATATTTGACGGCAGGTGCTATTAAAAAGGTTCTACCTGAGAAATACTGTTGAGATAAACACTTATTTTATCTTCCTCATCAAAGTAATACTTTGCAAATATGATAAACTTATTACGCAACTATGCATTGTAATTGATGCAAGTTCCAAAGATCATGGTCAGATATCTTTAAATGACTGTTTGTTACCCGGTCCAAATCTTAATCCAAGTTAAATGGGTCTATTAATCAAATTTCAATAAAATAGCATTCACAGCCGATATTGAAAAGGCGTTTTTGTAAATATCTTTATCAACAAATGATAGAGATGCAACAAGATTCCTCTGGAAAAATGATGAAGTTCTCCAAAGACATAACTATGGGATTGTAATTTACAGATTTAATCGTGTTCTCTTTGGAGTTAATTCAAACCCCTTCCTCTTAGCCGCCACAGTAAAGCATCATATTGAAAGATATCGTGATGAATATCCCACCACAGTTCATTTATTAAACACTTGTTTCTAAGTAATCGATTTGATTAATGGAGCTAATAACGTTGAAGAAGCCTTCCAAATTTCTTATAACGCAAAAGAAATATTGCAGGAAGCCAATATGAAGATAAGCAAATGGAATTCCAACAAATCAAGCTGAATGGACAGATGGAAGCAGGAAAATTTTGATACTCACCCACTAGCCTCTTCGTGGAATTGGGAAACAATTTAGTGAAGATATTAGGTATCACTTGGAATATTGTCTGACAGTGGAAGTAAAAAAATCTTACAGAATTCTTTAAAGCCAAAAAGAATATGAAATGATTCATCTTACAAGTTACTGGGAAGATTTTTTCAATCCAAGAGAGCTTCTAACTACATTCACAATAAGAATTAAATGTATTTTGCAAAAATTGCGGTGAAGAATTCTATCTTGGGATGAACAGCTTACTACAGATATAGAAGGACTATGGTCTAAGTGGTGTACGGAATTCTTTCAGAATTTAAAATCGCAAGATTTATTTTGAACAAGTCTTATAATAAATATGTGGGAATACATGGCTTTTTTCGATTCTAGCAATAAGGTATACAGTGCAGCAGTTTATACCAATAATCCCATCGTGAGGCAATGAGAACATTTATCACAAAAACATAAAAAGCTTAAAAATTTTTAAAAACTAAAATGCGAATCTGTGTATTAATTTTTCCATTAATCATATAGCTCAGTTTCTTATTATTTTTAGAAGTATATATTGTAAAATTTTAAAGAGTAACTTTACAATCTTTAACAAAATAAAAGTCTTTTTTTATTTTCAAAAAAATAAGTCTAAAAAGCTAATATACAGATTTTAAGCCCTTTTATAGTCCGCAAAAAGAACACATTAAATAAACATTTATTAATTAAAAATTACATAATTAGTAATGTATTGATTAAATATTTCATGCAAAGTATTATAAGATATTTAAAATTTCCTGATAACTTATATTTATATTTTTTAAGATATAGAAATAAAATAAATTTTTTTGCTTACAAAGATGTTAAGACTAGTCATTCTTAAAAACATGTTACTATCTTACTGAAACCAAATTAATACGAAAATGTTTCATGCCTTTAAGATATTCTTTTAACTATCTATAGGAATGGCTAATCCGCGCCTATATTTCTCACGCCTTAATCAATCGATGCCGCTGACGTTGTTGATATGATAAATTTTTCTCAATCATAAGTAAAATAAATAATTTGTTATGGCAAATTGGCTCGGCCAAAATATTTAAAAAATTTAAATATTTTATAACATTGATATGCTTTGACTAACAATATGCCTATTCTTTTTTAAAGATGTTCATACAAATATTGTAATAAGATTTTATTCCACAGGTTACTCTTAAATTTAATAATATCATAATTTTGTGTATAAATATTACTTAAAATAGTTAGAGGCAAATGTTTTTCGAAATAATAATAAAATTTTTTCTCAAATTTTAACTATGTTTGTGAAGTTACGCCAACTCGCACTATTTTATAGGAGGTGCTGACGATTTAAACACCCACGAACTAGATTTAGCCGCACCTTATGATTCAGGTGTGGTGAAATTCATAAGATTCAATGAAAAAGTTTATTCACTTTAAGAGAAAAATTTTGTAATACAAAAAAGCGTTATGATTTGGTATGGAAACAAAATAGTGATCCAAGTATTTCAGGAATTATTTTTTATTTTCTTTTGACATTACTCATAATTTAATATAACGTTTTAAAAAGGCGCGGCTAAGCGTTCCTTAGCCACGCCTGAGCTAAGAGTGAATCTTGATAATAGCTACGTCTTTATGGAAAGTTAATTTACTTTAAAAGAAAAACTAAGAAATACAAAAAGGTGTTATACAACAATATACTACTCTTAATATTTGCAGAATGATTATATTATATTGTTTTTATATTATTCATAATGATATATGAAACTCTTTTGGAAAGAGATGTGACAAAGACCATAGTTAGCATAATGCTAGATATTTCTTTTTTATGCAATATTTTTCTAAAATATTTCCAAACATAATAAATACATTCAACATTGACTTTAACATGAGCTATAAGCAGTAATAATAATATAGTGAAGTATTTTTATCATAGAAACAAAGCGTTTCCTTTACTTGAAGGCTTATATAGTTAACGCCCCTTTTTCACTACAGCTTAGAACTTTCTTTTTATATTAAATACCTTTATAAATTTTCAGTGAAAATAATAATTAATTGATGCGCAAATAAAGAAAACCAAGAAAACATTTTTCCGTTGTATATTATTTAAACAAATATTATAAAAAAGTTATAAAAGAGTCCTGATTTCATCTACCAAAAAGTCTTTTAAGTATATTACTGTAAGTAAATATATTGATTGGAACGTATAACATAATATAAGTAGTAGTATGCAAGACTTAGGGCCTGCAGATGAATGCAGTTTTTCCTCCCAGGCCCTTTGGAAGATAAGAACAGAACTATATTCGTGACGGACCTTCAATGAAATGTTGAGGCCATCACATCAGAAAAGAGTTAGAAGTCAATAGGAGATGAAACTCCTCTTAATAAGGTATGGATTCCGTTACACTATTTGAATTAGTAAAATGGAATGGCTAATTAGATAAGAAAGTGCCGAAATCAAAAGCGTGCGTAAAATAAGTAACTCAATTTGTCACGCCCTTTTTATACAATTTTCATTTTATAAATCTTTGCTTTACAGCGAAATTGAGATAATTAAATTTCAACTAACAAAATTATTAAAATTAAGTATGTCAACTAATAAAATTATTGCCTAAAACTTTTTCAATACTGTAGCAAATTTACGCTTAGACCTTTTCAATATACTAGGAATCCTACAAATTCGGATTTTTTTACCTTGGAACAATGCTCCTCTGGGTAATAGATGATTTTAGGAAAAGAACCTTGTTCCTTTTCAAAATACCAGTCTCTAATCCTGCTTGTAAAGAAGGCTGCAGATCAGACACATAGGATGAAGTCCATGGGTTTCTCTTCATCAAGGGGGACAAAACCCATGGGCTAAAAGACAATGACCTCAATGAAGATATTAGGACATGGCTCCCAGTACATGTTAAATAATCACTGCTCATAATATGGTGCAATTATTGCATTATTAAATTTTAGAAAAAACAAAACAACACAGCAACTCACATTATATTTTAAAGTTTAAAAAGTTGTTGGCCTTGTTTAGAGAATATATGTGGACAGAAATAATCAACCAGTAGCATAACAAAGAAAAAAACTGATTTGAAAATTATTTATAAATTCATACATATAATTAATGCTATAATGAATTATAAGTAAACTACTATTTAACAGTGGTCAGTATCAAACAAGGAAATCTCATTTCATCATACCATATTCATCACAGTCATAAAATATCTAATTATTCAGTTGGGTTGAAAAATGATTAAATTTTAAAATATTTATCCTTTAAAGATATATAACATCCAGAAGAACATAAGCTTTCTTTTAAATTTTTTAAAACTGAGAGAACATAAAAACTTAATAATGTTAAATATTGATAAAGCAAGAACATGGGTCACAATGCTGTGCTCTAAGATATAACTTTTCACTACATATTTCTAAAACTTAATAAAATTGAAATCCTAAAATTTTTTTTTAACCGGATTTTATAAATTTACTTCTAAAACTTTATTTGAGCAAGAAAATTAAATTCAAAATCAAACGCAGTAACAAGAGAGACAGAACATTAAATATGTCAGTGCATTCAATGATTAGATGATTTCTTGCAGGAATGTCTGCATTGTCTTATTTGAGCATCACAAGAGAATAAGTTTTCAAATACAGATCCGACATATATGCATGAAAGTAAAGGCACTAAATTTATCCCCCATTTCATTTCTTCTCCTAGCACCAAAATTAACATTCATTTAAATCCTTATCCACTACCAGATAACCTACCATTTGAAAGTGAGATTACCATATATTCTAAGTTACCTAATTCTATTTTCACTCTTTTTCAATTTATTAATTTCTTTTTGTTACAATTATTATGAATTTGTTATTAGACTATTTTAGTAATTTTTTCAGTCAATTTTCATTATAGATACAATTTTTATCATTTATTTGCTATTATAATTTTTATAATTCTTTCCTTTAAAATAATTTAAAAGGTGATTACAGCAGTTTTCAATATTAAATGAATATTTTAGTTCATTGAATGATGGGAAAAAGGTAGTCTTAATTGGGATAATTATCTACAATTGTTGGAAAGGAATTTTCATAAATGGGAGTCCGTACTTACATGTCTCAAATGACATATTCTTCTGTATAACAAATTATTTATCAGATTTAAACTTTAAGCTTAAGATATGTTTAAAATAAAATTTTTTTAAATACCTAATTAACATGTATTGGTGTGCAGACATTGGATAAAGAGAGATTAATTCAGTATTTTTAAATTAATATTAACAGACATCTGTCTTGAACAAAAAAATATTTCTGATACGAATTTTTTTTTCGTAAAGAACATTAAAGGGCATTTTTATTAACAGCATTTATAGACATTTTAGTTTAATTGGAAGAATAACTGTTATTTTAATAAAAATTTACTCTTATTATAAAAATTAGAACTATAAATATCAAGATTTGTAGCATCTAAATCTTTCAAAGGCGTACCTCAAATCCAGGATTTTTGTTTCAAACATCTCAGAAAGGGGAAATCATTTGAATAAAAAATTTTATGTACATGGAAATATTTAATGTGTACACTTTTCAATATAAATATAAATAAAAAAAGATTCTTTAACTATGCATTAAATCCGTACTGTAATTTTCTTAGTCCAGTCATTTACTTCTTCTTTACCAATGGATTCCATTAGAGATTGATTGATTGTGTGGTTTACTGGTGCAAGGTCCAATACTGGACATTTCTGCAACGAACAATGTTTAAAACAAGAAATTCAATAATAAGAGACTAGTCAAATATACAAGATGAAGGATATTACAAATTTAATAAAAGTTTATGTAAAAGATTAAAGTGGATAAAAATTTAAATAGAATTTAAAAAACCTAGTGCACTTAAAAATGCAAACAAATTTCTATGTGGTTTAGATCCAATTAAATCTGATAAAATTAAATTTGTTTTGTTAAAAAATACTAAGCGTAAATCATTGAAGTTAGGACAAACAATTAAAATGTGATGTACTGTATACGGTACATTACACATGTCACAAATCGGAGCACTCTGAGACAAGAATAAATGCTTGTGCGTAAATCGAGTATGTCCAATGCGAAGGCGTGTAAGTTTTACATCAACTCTTTGTATAGGAACAACTGGAAATGGAAGAATCCGAGGAGTTATATTATGTAATTTGTTGTTTATCTGCAAATCCCAAGTTTTTTGCCAGTGGGAGTTAATGCTTTATGTAAAGGGTCAGTTGGCATTTTTAGCAGCAGTATCTGCAAGCTCATTCCCAGTAATGCCAACATGACTAGGAACCCAACAGAACACAACATCAAATCCTTTACTCTTCAATGTATTTAAAATATCTAATATTTCCACAATAACTGGATGACATTTGTCGTTAAAATGGTCTAATTGCATGATCACACTCGTGCTATCTGTATAGATACAGTATTTTCGATGAGAGTTGGATTGTATTAGTTCTAGAGCACGTAAAATTGCAACAGCTTCAGCTGTGTAAACAGAGAATGATGTATGAAGTTTATATTTGTAAAGTTTATTTCCAATAACAATACCACAACCAACATGATCACTTGATTTTGAACCATCAGTGTAAACAGGAATGTAGGAGGAAAATTGATATTGAATGTATAAGAACATTTGTTGCAAAATAAGAGGAGCTGTTGCTGATTCACTGTATCCGGCAAAGGGATCGATTATATTAACAATAGGGGTGTTCCAAGGTGGAAATTTCAGAGAATTTGTAATTTGGATTTTCACATTGGGGAAATCAGGTGAAGATACAAAAGAGTTTGTACGTTCTTAGAATGGTAGAATATTATGTGGTCGTGTATTATAAATCCTTCTTAGAGAGGAGCAGACAATCATAGATCTCAAAGGGTGTTGTGATGCTGATAACATTTTAAGATAATAATTTAGAGATAATTGCTTACGTCTCAGATCAAGGGGGAATTGGTTACAATTCACATAAAGGCTCTGAACAGGAGAAGTCCGGAATGCTCCAGAACAGATTCGCAAAGCTGAATGATGTACAGGGTCTAATTTGCGTAACACACATGACCTAACAGATCCATAAATTGCACTACCATAGTCGATTCGGGATAAAATAACCGATTGATATACACGTAGTAAAGCTTTACGATCTGCACCCCAAGAGGTATGAGAGAGGACTTTGAGAATATTTAGTGACCTTTCACACCTCTTACGCAAATCTAAGATATGTGGTTGGAAAGTCAACTTTTTATCAAAAATTAGCCCAAGAAATGATACTTGATTAACCACAGGAATAATTGTGTCTGATATCTTAATTTCTGGATCAGGATGAGGTCCAGATTTTCTGCAAAAATGGATACATTTACTTTTGGAAGGTGATAAAGTGTGCCCATTATCATTACACCAAGCAACAAGATTATTGACTACAGTTTGTAATTGTCGTTCAATAAATCGCATATTGGAACCTTGACAAGAGATTTGGAGATCATCATCATATAATGTTCTACGAATTGATGGTTGCAATACATGAAGAATATTGCTGATGCAAATATTAAAAATAGTAACACTTAAGACACTTCCCTGAGGAACACCTTCTGATTGGATAAATGGATTGGATAAAACAGATCCTATACGGACATTAAAAATACGAGAATTTAAAAAATTCTGAATAAAAATTGGTAAATTTCCTCTGAAGTTAAAATTAAATAAAATGCGAAGAGCTCCATAACGCCATGTCCTATCATAGGCCTTTTCTATATCAAAAAAGATAGACAACAAATGATGTCTCCGCACAAAGGCATTCCTAATTTGTGTTTCTAGGTATGCAATATTAGCAAGAGTGGATCTACCTTTACGGAATTCACTCTGATAAAGCGATATGTACTGATACTGAATACTGATTGTCTTCAAGTACATGAACAAGGCGGGCGTTCACCATACGTTCAAAGGATGGATTCCATTAATTTTGAATTATAATCTAAAAAATAAATCAAAAGTGTTACTTTAAATTTTACTTGTTAAAATTTTTGTGGTCCTAATTTCACTACTTCTTATTTATTATTACACTTAATTATTTTAATTTGCTCAAAATATTATTAGCAGACGATTCTAGATTCTCTGGGTATTTTGTCACATGCTTCCGCCAACTTTTAAACTTAATTTTTTTCCTCTTTCTAAGTTCAGCTACACACATTATTATCCTCCTGTTAGCGCTTTATATTACATCTATAGTTTCTCATGGTTGAAAATATTGGAATCATTATTGTGTTTTCTTTCTGAAAACTGCTTGTTTTGCTAGGCTGGTTGCCGAATTGTAAGCATTCTTACTTTGGTGCAACAGTTTGTCAGTTCAAATCCTGGCTTGCAAATTTGTAGTGGTTCAGAATCCATTTTAAGCCATAGGTCCCAGTCTAATAAGCCCTTAAGTGCTTAAAATGACCCTTGAGCAACCAAAACCTAGTTTCATTTCTTAAAAGTATTTGTTAATTCAAATGTAATAAAACAATCCTGTGAACTCTTCAGAGAAATTTCAAGTATAATTGGATGAAAAAAACTTATCTTGTCAAGTAATTTATACTGCGTCCTTTGACAAACTTATTTTTTTTCCAAATTTATAACTGTTGACCCTGCTATTCATATTGAAAACATGAATAGGAATCTAGATTGTTGTTAAAAGAGTGAGGCACTTTTTTATTCACTCACTTGAAAAAATGTTTGGTTTTATTATTAACTGTCTAAATAGATTTGTATCTATATATTTAATGAATTATATAGTAAGAAAAATGGTCGACATAAAAAAAGTCTAATATTTTTTAGATTTGGTCAACCGTTAATTTTTGAAATCTCAATAATTTTTATTATAATGAAAAAATAAATTTCATTTTTCAAAAAAAAAAAAAAAAAAAAAAAAAAGAACATAATTACAAGTGTAAAATTAGCAGCAAATTGTAAATTATGATTGGTTACAAATATTAGTCTCATGCGTCCAAGTAAATTATTGAAGTGAATTTAGTTGTAGCTTTAAAATCTGCTCCTAAAATAGATTTGTAATACATCTTATTAATAAAAATTTAAGAGTTGTAAATAAATTCTTTTCATAATTACATAAAAATTATATATTAAGATTACAATTCATTTTATACACCAATAATTAGTAATTAGTTATAAATAGAAATATATGAATAAATGAGAACTGATTGCTTTACTGGGGTTTAGTCATTTATTATCGTAACAGAATAAGTTAGTTTTTTAATGCTTATTCCGTATTATGCATTACAGTCACATGGTGTACTGTTAAATATTGCAGTAAGTTACTCAAAATATTGAAATGTGCATTTTGACACAGCAGCATTTGATACCATAAAACTCATGCAACTGTGATGGAGTGACAAAGTTTAAATGAATTTCAAATGAAACCACAGCCAAATAAAGAACTCCAGAAACAATTACACAGGCCTACAAAAAAAAATTTTTTTTTTTGTTGCCTAAGATTTTAGAGCAGATTTTAACTATATTTTTATTGCTGAATCTAAATATGAAAGCAGTTTTTCTGTATCAGCTCTAGATTTTTAGATAAATTCACTTATCTATCTATGCTTTTTTTCTATTTAGTACTTTCAAGTACGAGTGTTGTAAAATTTTTTCTCTGAAGAACAAAATCTTGTATTTTGTCATGCTGTTAGAGAACTCCTGGTAAAAATGGGTCTTCCTGAATATTTTCCAGATGACTGGCGCCTATTTATTGACAGTTTAAAACGAAGTTTGAAATGTGTTCTTCTACATAATGGGAACAAATATGGCTCAATACCAATTGCTCACTCAACGAAAATGAAAGAGCAATATGACACCATAGCTTTGTCTTGGAAAAAATAAAGTATCGTGAACACCAATGGGTGATTTGTGTAGACTTAAAAATGGTAAACTTTCTCCTTGGACAGCAAAGGGGCCACACAAAATATCCTTGTTTCTTGTGCCTCTGGGATAGCAGAGACAAAATGCAACACTGGGTTGGAAAAGAGTGGCATGGGAGAGAAAACATGGATGTTGGGGAAAAGAATATCATCAACGATCCTTTAGTTCCACGAGAGAAAATCATCTTTCCACCACTGCATATCAAGCTGGGTCTAATGAAGCAGTTTGTAAAGGCTCTTGATAAGAATGGATCATGCTTTGCATATATAGGGGAAAAAATGCCTCAGCTGAGTGTGGAAAAAATTTAAGCAGGAATATTTGATGGCCCACAAATAAGACAGCTGATTAAAGATCCTGACTTGATAAATTCAATGAATGAGATTGAACAAAAAGCCTGGAATTCATTTGTTTCAGTTGTCCAAAATTTTCTGGGTAAACACAAAGCTGAAAACTATGTTGAATTAGTCAATGAAATGCTGAATAATTTCAGGTCCCTTGGGTGTAACATGAGCATTAAGGTGCACTATTTACATAGCCACTTAGACCGTTTTCCTGATAATTTAGGAAACATTAGTCAGGAGCAAGGTGAAAGATTTCACCAAGATATAAAATGTATGGAGGTTTGCTATCAAGGAAGATGGGATATTCACATGATGGCAGATTACTGCTGGACTTTAAAACGGGATTGTTCCAAAATACATTCAAGAATGTCCCGCAAAAGAAGTTTCCGAAATGTTCAGTGAGTAATTTGTTTAAATCATGACTTTTTCTGTTTTCTTTTGTATTTAATAAACAATATCTATGTAATATAATAAAAATTCCCTGTTTAATTTCTTTGTTGAAACCATGGTTTTTCTTTTAATATAGTGAAATGCATGATTTATTAAAATGTTGATATCTTAAAAATTCGAGCTGATAGGCAAAAATTAATGGCATATTTGGATTCAGCGCATCGAATTCATATAAAATCACCTCCAAAATCTTTGGCACCAAAACCACTGTTGACCAGTGTTATCATAAAACTTACTTGAAATAAAATAGACCTTAGCTTTTAATTATATAATAAATTATGTCATTAGCAGCAGCTTGTAAATGTTTCTGCCAAAAAATTTAGCATGTTATGTGGTTAGTATTATGGTAAAACCTTCATAACACAATTAAATCATTTGACTCATCAATACAATCTTTTTATTATGTTGAATAAAATTAAAATGGATCCCAAGCAATCACTTTATGAAAATTACATCTATAAATGGAAAAAAAATAGTGAAAACTTAATTCACAGAAAATAGTATCAATATCTATAAAAATGTAATACAGTCAATATAGAATAACATGCAAATCTATATGTAAAACTATATAAAAAAATTTTGTAATTATAATTGTAGAATCAATATAAAAATAACATGCAATCAATATATACAGTAAATGAAAAAGGAAAAAAGATTTTATTTTGAAAAATAAAAAACTCATAATGAAATCCTGAACAACATACATTTCAGCTTTTCTAAAGAAACTGCTTAGTGATATTCAAACTATACAAAAGCATTTAACTACAGTATTTCTATGAAATTTTACAATTAAAAATGACAGCATTTTTTTAAGCAATTCATATTGATTGTTATGATTAAAATCAATTCAGGTATGAAACACTGTACTTAAGTATGCATTATAATTTATGTAAACAGGTATTTATTATGAGTATTATCCACAATGGCAATAATAAATGATTCTAAATATTAATTGCTAAAATACTAAATTATTCTTAAAATTGCATTTCAGTCCCCAAAAAAAAATCTAATATTGTATTAGTATAAAGAAATGTGTAGACAAGTGTTAAAACCTCCATTATAATAAAGATGGCACTCTCACTTGCCCAAGTAAGTGAGTTGTTTGTGTAATTTTGTAAGAAAGTAGCTATAACAGTGGAAGGCAACAGATAAGCCCGCCATTTGGACTTCTTTAGCTTACTCCTTTCAACGTAATTAAAAGTTGTTTTGTTAAGATAGTCCACTACAATTTTTTAGTTAGTGGGACAGCTCCTACATTTTGGTCAAGCAACCAGGAGATTACTAGCCTAAACGAGATAACTAACTATGGCAAAACAACAAATTACTGTTTTGAATCATCAATGCCAAGCCACCAAAATAAAAATAATAAGATTAGAATCTTTTATAAAAGACTATCATATATATATATATCTTTTTTATAAGACTGAAAGTCATATAGAATTTTACAGAAACTGGATAATATTAAAGCTATAAACAAGAGTATTGATGGAATGGGAAGTGAATACTATGCCTTACCAGAAGCAACTAATAATATGCCTTACCAGAAGCAGCAAATAAATGTAGATGAACATTTAAGCAACTTAGAGGAGATTTAAGAAAGCCTGGATAAAAGTGATGTAAGGCAGAAATTCCTTATTTCTCAATTGAAAAATAAAAATGAATTAGATAAGAAACAAATTGAATGCCAAAATGCCCCTATAGTTAAAGTTCCTGAATTACCTTTACCCATATTTTATGGTAGTTATGAAGATTGGAACGTTCTTATATGAGTCAATTTTATTCTTTGATTGTTAACAATAATGATTTAAATGAAACGCATAAACTTTATTATTTAAAAGCATCCCTAACAGGTGAAGCAAAATCAGTTCAAACAATATTCATAAAAAATATTTCTCAACAGTTAGATAAAGAAACGCGTAAACAATATGAAATGACACAAATAAGCTTTCAAATTGGGAAGAATTTATTAATTTTTTGTTAAAGTAAAGTCAAATATTAGAAAACATATAAAGAAATCAGCCTTCATATGTAGAGCCTAAAAGTGAAAGCTATTTTAAAAGTAAAAATTTACTGATAAAATCAAATTCCAATTCTCTAATATGTTCAATTAATTCGCATCCCATTTATAAATGTAAGAAATTTCAAGAAATGTCTATTAATGATCGCAATAACGAAATAAAAAAAAAAGAAACATCTTTGTTTTACCTATTTCGAATCCCATAAGCTTTTGGAATGTAAAAATCAAGACTTGCCAGCTATATGAAAAGAAAAATCTTCACCGGAAACATCACACTTTCCTATGTAGGAACAGCAAAACTGAAACGGAAAATCCTTTGACTTTAAAACAGCGCGACACTGCTTTAGCTTTAAGTTCACTTATGGTGTCTAACCACTGTCGCTCTTCTTTTGTTGCATTAGTACGTTATAATGTCAAAAACTAAAATAAAAAAAAAAAAATAAAAAACGGAAGTTCTTTTCGTTGCCTACTGGATTCTAGCTCACAATCGTCTTTCTGTATGAATGAAGTCGTCAACTTTTTAGGAATAATAATAAAATACGATAACACACCTAGTACAGGGATTAACGGTTCTACTTTAACAGTTAAAAGCATTATATCCACTACAGTTTCTAATGCTTATAAAGATTTTGAAACAGACATTGAATTTTTAACGGTGCTAAAAATTACAGATTTAACTCCCTTAAAACAAATAGATATATCAAAATTAGATTTATGGAAGAATTTAAATTATGCAGATCCTGAATTTAATAAGCAAGGAAAAATAGATTGTTCAGTTGGAAGTGAACTCTTTTATCACCTGTTAAAATCAAATCAAATTAAATTCAAAAACGAAAATATTATGCGAAACAGTTTATGGTTGATTCTATAAGCGAAATAGAGATTTTAAATGAATTAAAGTGTTCTCAGCAATAAATGATCACTATACTTTGAAAAGAGATTTAGAAAGATTTTGGGATCTGGAATCATTAGGTATAAGAGATGATCCAAAGCTATTTTCTCATGATTATAATTTACAAAAATTTGATAAAAAAAAAAATAACTTATAAAGATAATCGTTACACAGTATGCTTACCATGAACTTTCAATTCATTTAATAAAAATAATAACTATACCGTTGCTGTGAAAGGAGACTTAGAGTTCTTTCAAAACAAATTTATAGAAACCCCATTTTACATGAACAATATAATAATGTAATAAGAAAAGATTATTTGAAAGCAGACGTTATTGAAAAGGTTCCGCTCTAGAAATCTTCTTCATGTAAACATTTATTTTATCTTCCTCATCAACCTGTTTGCAAAAGTGATAACTTACTACCAAACTAAGCATTTTGTCTGATGCAAGTTCCTATGATCATGGTCAGATATCTTTAAATGGTTGTTTGTTACCCGATCCAGATCTTAATGGAAATTTAATGGCTCTATTAATCATATTTTGCTTCAATAAAGTAGCATTCACAGCCGATATCGAAAAGGCACTTTTGCAAATATCTTTATCAACAGATGATAGAGATGCAACAAGATTCCTCTGGAAAAATGATAAAGTTCTTCAAAAACATAACTGTGGGATTGAAATTTACAGACTTAAGCGTGTTCTCTTCGAATTTTATTCAAGCCCCTTTCTGATATTCGATAAAGCATCATATTGAACGATATCGTGATGAATATCTCACCACAGTTCATTTATTGAACACTTGTTTCTACATAGATGTGATTTGATTACTGGAGCTAATAACATTGAAGAAGCCTTCCAAATTTCTTGTAACGCAAAGGATATAATGCAAGAAGCAAGTACGAAATTAAGAAAATGGAATTCTAACGAATCAAGCTTAATAGACAGATGGAAGAAGGAGAATTTTTATACACACCCACCAGTCCCTTCTGTGGGAATGGGAACCAATTTAGTGAAGAAGTTAGGTATCACTTGAAATACTGAAGAAGATTGCATGACAGTGGAAGTAAAAAATCTAATAGAATTCCTTAAAGCCAAAAAGAATTCGAAACGATTAATCTTACAAGCTGCTGGGAAGATATTCGATCCGACAGGACTTCTAACTCCATTCACAATAAGAATTAAATGTCTTTTGCAAGAATTATGGTGAAAGTATCTATCCTGAGATGAACAGCTTCCTACAGATATAGTATAATAATGGTCAAAGTGGTGTACGGAATTCCCTCATCTTTCAGAGTTTAAGATCTAAAGATTTATTTTGGACAGTTTTTCCAATAAATATGTGGAAATACATGGGTTCCGTGATGCTAGGCTTACGGTGCAGCAGTTTATCTCAAAGTCTACAGGAATAATGAAGTTGAAGTAAATTTTGTTGTTTCAAAAAATCGAGTTTATCCTGTTAAGAAGCTAACCTCGCCTAGATTAGAGCTAATGGAAGCTGTATTCATATCACATTTAGTAGATAAAATAAAGAAACTCATCCAAAAAAAGCCTACAACCAAAGTTTATATCTGGTTTGACTATCAAATAGCTGTGCACTGGATTCAAAGTTTACCAAGAATGTGGAAACCATTTGAAGCCAATAGAATGATAGAGATTTAAACCCTGACTGATGCTAACTCGTCTCACTGCCCTGGAAAGAATAATCCAGCAGATCTGGTTACTCGAGGAGAAAGTGCTAGTTCCCTTATTTAGAATTCTACTTGGTTTCATGAACCAACATTCCTATTAAAAGATAACTTTTTAAATGTATACATTGATCTTGTCAACTAACTAGAGTTCAAAAACGAACTAAGAAAAGCTGATAATTTATCAAATAAGAACTCTAATTTTTTTAAGTTTAATGTCACAAAATTCATTTACATCTAATTTGTTGAAAATTTCTTACAATTACATAAAATTAATCCATGTATTAAGTTTTTGTTTCAGATTCATACATAAAGTAAAAATCTCCATCAGAAAGGAAATCATGTATATTAGAATCTTCAGAAATTGAGCAAGCAGAAATGTTTATGGTAAGATTCATACAACAAGAAGAATTTTCGGAAGACATAAGTAAAATAATCAAAGACAAGCACATTCCAGGTAACAGTTAATTAAAATCTTCAAATCCATATCTTGATGCAGAAAATACCCTTATAGTTGGAGGTAGATTAAACGATTCAAATTTTGTTAAAGATAAGAAAAATCTCATTATCATTCATAACTCTTATAAATTAATTAGGGTTATCTTAAAATATCATCACAAAAATATTTACAAGCTAATTCTCAAGCCTTATTGTATTGTGTAAGACAAAAATTTTGACCACTTAATGGTAGAAATTTATGTAGGAAAATAATGCATAAATGCTTGATAAGTTTTAAAAATAAGCCAAAAATGCAGAATCAAATAATGGGAAATTTGCCTCAAAAAAGAATAGAACAAACTTACCTTTTTAATGTTATAGATATTGATTTCTGTGGTCCATTTCATGTTAGGTTTAAAAATCAAAAAAAAGTAATGCTTAATAAAGTATATGTAGCAATTTTTATTTGCTTAGTTACTAGTGCAGTTCATTTGGAAATAGTAAGCGATTTGTCATCAGAAGCCTTTATAGCTTCTTTCAAATGATATATTTCTAGAAGAGGTAAATGCGCTAAAGTAATAAGGAACTGAAAAAATTACATGAAATTTTAAAAAATCGTGATGATAAATTAAGTATTATTCATTATAATTTTTTTTTTTTTTTTGATGAAAATATTGATTGGAAAATAATACCTCCTAGATCACCTAACTTTGGAGGTCTTAGGAAATTGGCTGTAAAGTTGTTTAAATACCACTTAAGGTGGGTAGTAGAAAACAACAACTTTACTTCAGAAGAATTTTTAACTCTAGTTATTCAAATTGAAGAAATGCTAACTTCTAGACTTCTTACACCATTAAGTTTTGACTATGAGGACTTTGAAACATTAAGTCCAGGTCATTATTTGATAGACAGTTAAAAGGTATTAACAAACCTAATTTAGCCGATATAAAATTAAGTAATCTAAACAGATGGAAAAGAACAACAAAGGCTACTCAACAAATATAGAAACTTTGGAAAAGAGATTTAAGCAAATTGCAAGGAAAAACGAAATGGCAGTTTGAAAGGAATAATGTAGAGATAGGTTCTTTAGTTTTAAATAAAGAAGATAATATTCCAATGAATAAATATTTAATTGATAGAATAGAAAAGTTTTCCCAGATAATGTTTCTAAAATAAGAGTTGAAAATGTTAGATTGCCAAATGGTACTATTATGAAATAAAATGTTAGAAGTTTAAGTATTTTACCTGTAAATTAAAAGATACAGATCATATTTGAAAGTGCAACAAAAATTGAGTTGCATATTATTGATATATATACATTTTACATATTTCTTAAGTATACTGTAATCAGTGTTATATGTATTGTACAAAGTTTAATGTTGTCAAATGTTAAAAATTTGAATTTATCCAATTTAAAGTTATTATTTACATAATACCATGATGTATTGTAATGTCAACTTATGACATTGTTTTTTGAAATTAACATTTTAACCTGGGGGAGTATGTTAAGACCTCCATTATAATAAAGATGCTGCTCTCACTTACCCAAGTGAAGAAATTGTTTGCGTAACTTTGTAAAAAAAAAATAGCTGGAATAGTGGAAAGCGACGGATGTGCTTGCCATTTGGCCTTCCTTTACTTACTCCTTTTAATGTTAAATAAAAGTTGTTTTGTTAAGATACAGTCCATTTCAATTCTTTAGTTAGTAGAACGACTCATGCAACAATGACTAAAAGATGGCATGGAAATAAAAACTTAATATCAAATTCAGCTTAAAAAAATTTATAACAGAATTTTTGATTTCCACATATGAAAAAAATTAATTTTCTTATAACAGTTTTGTCATACATTTAGACTAAAATGTAAAAAAAATGAATAAATACAAATTAAACATTTCATGTGAACATATTAAAAATGAAAATACATGGAAAAAAAACTGTAATTATATTATTAAAACTACCATTCTTTCAAATCTTTGAGGAAATCCTTTTTATCATAATTTTAAGTTTAAATTTAATCCATGATAAAATTAGCTTTTTTCATACAGTTAAAACATTCAATTAAAAGGAATGTATAGAGATAACTTTAATTTTTCAAAGCTTTTAAAAAAATGTTTAATCTTTTCAGTATAAATAAGAGACCAATCATGATGTAAAAGTTTTTAGAATGGATATCAAATTTAAGTATTCATCATGCTGTTTGTTATTTGGAATTCAATTAAATGAGAAACAATTAATCTACTTCATCTTAAGGTAATTGGTATTGTTTCCTTTGCTGTACTTAGCAAGGCACTCCTCCAAAAGAAAAGAAACTATTTGATATGTCGTTCACTGAAGTTTTCCTGAAAAAATAAATTTTTATAATGTTGTATATTATTTCTTACATTTCTCAACAGTACAAAGAAAAAGAAAACTGCCTTTTTAACAGTTGCATGATTTCCTGTTTTGCTGCCATTTTGTGGCTCAATAATTTTTCAAAAAACACAATTTGTATTCATCCTTAAACTAAATTTATTGCAAAATGAAGTCACAATTTAAAGTAAAGAACATACATTTAATTACTAAACATTTGTTCAGATATTGAAACCATCATTATTGCAGTGAAATAGATAATATTCAAATATAAAATCACCTAAATCTTTAAAGATACTGATTGGAAATACCATTTTATTGTAACTCATGAATTACTTTTCCCCTTCATCATTAACAATAATAAATTTCCTAAAAACTGTATTTATAATAAATTATTTTAAAAAGCTCTCACTGTAATTGCTAAAAATAACTTATTTGTCAAGACATTCAGATATCCTCATATTTCATAATGCATTTACTTTATTACAAAAACTGATTATTAAGTTTGAGATTAGCAATAGCTTGAAAAACTCACTTTCATGATTGCATCATTTAATCCTTTTTAAGAAAGTAATAAAAACTGTAAATGTTTCTATGATGATCTTAGTTCAGCTTTTCCATTGACTAAACAAACACAATAAACATTACATAAAATTGAACTAAACAATTTAATTCTGTTTTTTTTTATTTAATCTACAGGATGAATGGAATTTCAAGAATTGCACACTGGATGCATAATGATGAATTCCAATCAAATAAAAAAAATGGATAACTAATTGAAATATAATATTTAAATATTTAGAATTATTAACAAAGAAAACTGTATTTCAAGTAAAAATGCAACAATACAGAAAAGTAATTTGATCTCTTTGCATTAAAATGGATGCAAAAGTCATTTCAAACATTGAAGTGATACAATAATGTTTTTTTAAATAACAATCACATTCATTAAACAATTGTGCAATTGTGTTTCTTCTCTAAATATATTTTTCTGAAATAGTTTGTTTGCTTTTAATGTTACAGAAATATAGCTTTTAGGTAATTTATTTAAGCAGTTTGTATAAAAAAAATTTCTTTGAGTGATATAAATAACAACAATATAAGTAAAATATGCAATGCAAACTTCTATATCTAAATAAATAAAAAAAATGTAAAGACTAAAATGGACATAATGCATACACAAAATTTTTAACCATAAAATGTATGTATCTCACACCATTTATATCTCATATCATAAAATAATGTGTATCTCATACTATTTATTTAAAATAATTATCTTGAATTTCTTAACAAATTCATCATTCAAGGAAATTTCAAGAAACAGCGAAACCAGTTTTTGTCTTGTTATCTCATACCACTTCCACTGAATTGGTAAAAGAAAATATCAGATATTTTAATTCAAACAACATTTGAAAAAAATCCTTATGCAGCATTTATAACAATAAACATAGGAATAATAAAACAGTTAGATAGTTCAGAAATTAATATTATTTATGCACATAATATATTTTTTGTTGAAGTTATACTGTTATTCTTAACCAAAATTTATTATAAAATGTTTTTGAATAAATGAGTATTTCCATAACTATTTTGTAATTAGTTAATTGATCCTATTTAGACACATGTGACATGTATATAGAATTTCTTTGATTTAAAGTAGGCATTTGCAATACAATTCACATCCTCAGAAAATATTATGAAAATAATATTTGTCTTTTAAGAAAATAATTATTTTGTTAATAAAAAAATTAAATTACAATTCAAAAATATCTTTAAGTAAAAGAAAAAGTATCAATTTCTTAGAAAGCAATATTTATAAATTATTTATTCTAATTAGTTAAAAATCAATTTCAGTTATTACCAAAAAGAATCAGGTAAAATGTAAATAGAATCAAAAATCCAAACAATCTGTAAATTAAACTCATTTTTACTCTTAACAAACATCAAACATGACATATTCCTTTTAAATTTACTACATATTCTGTACTTTCTAAATATATTAATGTTTTTCATTGTATTTTTGACATTTTCTAATAACCTACTTCCTCTGATTTTTGAAGCCACACTTTGACATTTTATAACTTCAAAATGTTATTTAATAATTCATACTTATAACACTACCGTAAATTTTCACATGACAAATGTTGATACATTTTATTCATCACAGCTTTTAAAGTGCAATATAAAATGTAATTATGTAATTATATTACAAGAAAGTTTAGGTGCTACCACTTTACTTTCCTGTATTAATATTTTAAATGTTACTTAAAATTATTTTACCACAAAAAATGTAATTTTTGATATCTATTATTATTTTAATTATCTATTCTTAAACACAATTTATACATATAAATGCAATAACCTAAATAAATTTAAGATCAAATTATAAACGGTAACTTAGTTTGAAAATGTTGATTCATAGTTAAAAGATATCATTTGCACTTTTTCCAATAAATAAATATTTTTCCATTACTTAAAAAAATATTATCCCCCAAATGCATTGGTTAAATTGTTATTTCTCAACAAAAAGCTTAACACCCTTAATTAAAGTTTTATTTTTAAAATATTAAACTTAATATTTTAAATTGAAACCATTAAATTAATGCAAACAAGAACTTATTTAAATATTTTAAACTATTGTTATCTTTGTTGCAATATATGTGGCAGATTGCTCTTTCAAACAATTTTGTTTTGAATTGCTTTTCAAACACATTTTTCAACCCATAAAAATTGAAATATATTTTTGAAATTCAAAAACAGAAACAAAAGACTCCCTTAGTTCTCCACATTGACAAAGGCAGCAAAACTATACAAAAAAGTAGCAAAATATTATGTTGCTTACTATGGTCACACATTTCAGTTCATGTGAAATAAAAGCAAATAATATATCAAGAAATCGTAATATTTCATTACAAAATGTAAAAAATGCTTTTGGTATTTGTTCTAGTCTCTTAAGTAAAATTCTGAAGGAGGATTCCTTTGCTTTATGGTTTTCATTCAAGTGTGCTTTCAGTTTATATATTAACAGAATCAGTATTATTTACAGGATTTTCCTTTTATAAAAGATATTTCAGAAATAATTAAATAGCTTATAAATAAATTTTTATGCTTATTTGCCATTTGATGAAAATTTATCACAAGAGTTACAATTTCACAGGAAAAGGTTAATTCATTGAATATTTATACAATATTCATTGATGTAATCTGGATACAATTCTTAGAAATTAACTGTGCATTGTTAAGTATATTTTTAATTTTAATGTTGTATAATTATATCAAATAAGCTTTTACAAATCAGAAAAAGTTATGAACTAAAATATAAAATTCTTTAGTTCAATTCTTCAAAATAAATTGTTCAGCTGTACACATTTTAAGTATGTACATCTTGTAATCAAATCAGTTTAGTTTTTCTAAGTATATTTAAATTTTTTAAACATAACTTTTGTACACAATACTATTATTTTAATGAATAAAATTAATTAAAAAGAAACAATATTTAAAATAGTAAATTCTTCCACAATAATGTGTGTAAAGTAACTATTACAAAAAGTTTGTACTCTCATATTTTAGTATATTTCTCAAAACAAAAATGTTTAAATGAGCTGATATAATTAACTAAAACTAATTATATATAAGTTTTTACCATTAAATGTTATAAAAACTATTTGGTGTTATATGCAATGAAAGAAAATATAAACCTGGGAAAATGCATTGATAATATAATTTATCTTATCAGGTTATTTTTATTTATTATATTCTAAATAGAGTAAAAATTAATACATTTAAACTTAAAGGAACGATTCTTATACTGGGGTATGGCCTTTTTGGCCGCAATTTTTTTCGCGACAAAACCGGCTCCGCAGAGCTCGGTGTTTTGGGAGGGATATAAGGTCTTAGCTTTTTGTGCGAGGTCTCTAGCAAAAGTGCCATTTACCTCATTCCAAACATTAACTACGCCCTAACAAAATTTTTTATCATAAAAATGAATTTTAAAGCTGAATTAGTAAGAGTTAAACATTGTGAAAACCAAATCAAAAAGAAAGGTACATAAATTCTTGCAGAGCAAGAGAGTTACAAAAATGTCTTACATAACAGAGATCTGTATTATATCAATAAAAATATTTACATTATTTTCTTGATTACAGTACAGTTTTAAACAATATAAAAGTTATTGGGGAGTTTCCCAGTTTATAAGCATACATTCATGTGATTACAGACAAAAGCTCGGTTTACAGTACAAAATATTTAGTTTTGATCATTTGGCTTGTTTAGGAGGAATTCCTAGTTTGTTTACATACAGATACAAATTTATTGCTGAATGAATTTTTACATAATCAACAGTTTGTAATACAAGTTTTGATAAGCACTCCCAGGGTTACTGATGTGCTTGCATGATAGTGATTTGGTGAATGAGTATTTATTGGTTTTTGTTGGTTTCACTAATCGAAATTTGGATTAATTCTTAGTATAGTTCTTGGTCTATTTGAGTTTGCATCATCATAAATATTATAGTTGGGTATGTTTAAGATGGTCGCATTATTAATATTATATAAGTTATCATAAAATTTATATGCTAGGTGTTTGATAAAATTTAACAATGTTGCTATTCCCACTGTTTTCCTTATATCAGTATTTCTGAAATAGTATTCAGAATTGGTGATCATTCTGAGGATTTTGCTCTGTTTGGACTCGAGCAGTTTGAAGGTAGATTTGCAAGTGCTCCCCCAGATCTGTGAAGTGTAAGTAATGATAGGTCTAAGATAAGCTTTGTATATGGTGATTTTATTTTTAATTGATAATTTGGAATTTTTTGCAATAAGAGGGTAGAGTGTTTTAACCGCGATGGGGCAAGAACTCTTACAAGCCTAAAAGAAGGATTACTCTGAAAAAGAGGTGTGGTCACAGATAGGGGTCCTAGACAGAATATCACGTGATTATGACGTTTAAAGTACCATCTCACTTGTGACGTCACTCGCAACCATGTGTGAATGATTATCACTCTTAGCAAGAATCTTGGCGATACTTCCGCGCGTACACCTGTATAAGAAAAACCCCATTGAATGCAATCATTTAGTCTTACCATATTGTATTTCTATATTAATGTACTGATAACTAATTATCTATACTAGCATTTCATTACTTTTATGAATATTTATTATCAGAAATAAATTGCCCATCATTAACTTCCTGTATAAAATATTGCCATTAGAAGTTTAATTTCATTGTAGAGTGCTATTTTTTATTTATCTTTTGTCATTTTGTTCAATGCAATCATTTATTCTTTCAGTATAGTATTACTACATTAATGTAATTATACCTTAGCACTTATGTTAGCATTTTATTAATTTTATGAATATTTGTTATCAAAAATAAATTGCCAAAGTTCATGTATGAAATATTCTCATTAGAAGTTTGATTCTATTGTAGACTTTCTCGGGCAAGGAGATGTGTTGAATGTGCATTTGGAATTTTATCTTCTAGATTTTGGCTAATCAAAACAAACAAATTTACAACCTGATATCGCGAAGAACTTAGCAATTGCTGCTTGTTGTTTGCATAATTTTCTGGCATTAAGATCTCCTGCCTACATTCAATTGAAACAAGAAATCAATTTGTAAGATATTAATTAATTTAGTTGTTTAAGATAATAACCCATTTCTATAAATAGAAATATCGTTTACAATTTATTTATAAATGATTTTCAATACTTATATTATTCTGTTGAGTGTTTGGACATGATCAATGGAATAACAAATAAGAACCCTATTTTTATATACATGTATTTCTCACTTGAAAAAAATTGCTTATATAATTTTATAATTAATTTCTAGATCTGATATTGGTATTCCTAATTTATCAAACTTAAGTGGATGAAACCATTCCTTGTACGCTAAAGAAGTCCAGGAAAAATTATGCCACTATTTTTTGACTGAGGCTGGAAGAATTGAATGATAGTACAGATCTGTTAGTAAGTTGAACTAACATTATTTGTTATAATTATTTTAGACATAAGTGTTTTATGCTATAAAATTGGCTATTAACTTTAGTTTTTGAGCTCATTAATTATAAATTAAATAGAATAATTCAATTTTGTATATAAAAACATTTTATTTGTTATTTTCATAATTTAAAGCTTCTTCATAAATAATAGTCTGTATTCGCAGCAGACATTTTTGTTGATAAATGTAAGGGAATTTTTTGATTGATGCTCCTGTGTGAGATAAAAATTGATCTATGTGATCAAAATTGTCCTTCATTAAGAGTTTTTCTAAAACATTATTGGCATTTTTCAATGCTTGGAAGCACTGTTCATTTTTGCTTTGAGTTGGTAATACTGGTATTTCTTCAGTATCGTCTTCTTCAAGACTACTATCTATCTGTAAAAAATGCAATATATGAGATGTCTTACATGATTAAAGTATTGTTGAAATAAATGTCTTATAAAATATGCAAAAATCACAATCTATGCAAATGATTTATGCTTTAACATTTTAATTTAAGCGCATGGATGACAAATTTCAATAAAAATTTATTTCTGAAATTTTAGTAATTATTCTAAAAAATTTTTGTTTTGATAAATATGTTTGTTGAGTAATTCATTCAATAATCTGCTTAAAATCAATATTGAAGCCTTGTTCACATATATAATATGAGATTCACTACTGAATTGACTGCTGAATCACAAGTGCTTTGTTCATAAATATTTGTAATTGCTCAGAATCCATTCAAAACTGTAATTTCTAATCAAGCAGTAATTTGTGTGATTAAAAACAAATTTTTGGGAAATCAAGTGAAACATAAATTAAATAAACATCATACTTTTATCAACCTAAAATGTAGCTTTCATTAACTATCATGAATGGTATACAATGATGTATATTCCTTTTCAAATTTGCCAGTCTTATCAATGAATTAGTAATTTCAGGCTAACACTGAAAATATTTGTAGTTTATTTTTTTGAATATTAACAATTTTCATGTGCAAAAATCAAAACAAGTGGATTTATTTAAAAAATGCTTTTTATAAATTAGTTTTTTTATTTTTATATTTTTGTTTCAATGTGTAAGGTATGTTGGCACCCATGTAAAAATGAAAGCAAATTATTTTCTTACTTCTTCATTTAAAAAGCATATGCTCTCATCTGGTTCACTATCTTTCAAAAAAAGAAGTGATGCATAATGAGCCCATTTGGAATGATATATTTCCGAAGTTCCGGATCCAGAAGGCTTCTTTGAATATTTTCTATTTTCTCGTGCAAATGCGCAGCGTAGATTTCTCCATTTGTTTTTAATCATATGATCTGTAAAATATTTTAAAAATAAGTATATTAATAGATTTTTACTATTTGTATGCACATTATTGTATATATATTTTTGTAATTTTTTTTTTCTTTTTTTCAGATTTAAATTGAATGGTAGTTTGAAAGAAATTTGTACTAATAAAATTACTTGTAACTGACATTTTGCGTAAAAATTATCTGCTTGAAACAAAATAAAAATAAGTTTTATTTATAATGTTGTCTATTTTTAATCTTTAAATATTTTATAGGGAGATACACTAAACATTTATCACTTCTCATTATGATAATGATTTTAGGAAACAAAAAACATAATTAAGAATTTGAAAATTTAATTCTGTAAACTAGAAATAATAACATTAAACTTGTGAATTCCAAAACAGTTTATTTCTATTATTAATTGTAATGTGTGAAAACACTGAAAGAAAATATAAATATGATATGATAATAAATTTTAATGTCATTCATTAAATAGCATTCAATATTGAGTCACATATGTTATTTCCAACTAATATAATTTTAACATAATAATATTCCATTACATAATAATATTTTATTTATTAAGGAAATGTTTTTGTACGAATATCATTTTCTCAAGTCGATATTCTTACAATAATAAGGTAATCTCAAGTTGTTCTAAAAATTAAGACAATAAGGAAATATGAATAATTTATCACTAATATTCTATACAGCATTAAAATTAAAAATCAATTATTCTTATAAATATATTTTAAACTATATAATTTATTAATAATTATCATACAATATTGGATTTTTATTCTATAAAAATAATTAATAAGCAGAGAGAAATTTCCTTAAATTAATTGTAATTATTTATCTACATTAAATAGAATATTTAAATTACTTGCAATATCAATGGAGACTATTTATATTTTATAATTCAGAATCGTTCGTTTAGATCAGTGATTCCCAAAGTGGTCTATATCGACCCCTAGGGGTCTATGACAACCTGCAATGGGTCTACGTCAGTGAAAAAAAAATTTGGGGGTCCATGAAATTAAAAATGGGGGTCCACGATAGTGGATCTCAACATATACACTGATAGTACCTATTTACTTACATCATACTATCTTATAATATCAAAACATATACATTATTTATAATATAGCACTGTTACCAATCTCCTAACTAAAAAAAGAAACAGACTGGACATCATTAGCCGAGGAGATTTAAGATTAACCCTTACAAAATTGACGCCAAATGTTGATAATTTATTATTAAAGCATCAGGTTCATCCTTCTCACTAAAAATATTGACTTATTGCTTATGTTATTTTATTTATAGTTTATTTTATGTTTATTTAATGTCACGTATATTTTACATAACAGATACAAAATTTTATTTTAAGTAGTTTTAATTTAAATTCAATTAATAAATGTATAAATTAACATGTGTTTTTACCTTACGTTTTTAACACTAAACTTCACTACAGTTAGAAATTTACCGGAAATCAATATCAGGTTAGTAGGGGGTCTACCCAACACGGAAAAACATGGCAAGGGGTCTACGACACAAAAAGGTTTGGGGAACTCTGGTTTAGATCGTTCCCAATTTTAATGCAGTAGATATATATAATTTTATGAGAAATAGATATTTTATTCAGTAGAGGATATAAATTTTATATTACCTGTAATTGTTTTCTGGAACGTTTCCGCGAAAATTTGTGCAATTTCTTTAATAATTTGTGATTTTTTATGTTTATCGAAGTATCGATTGTCTTTAGGATCCCAGAGACATCGGTGTTCTAAATGAATAAAATTTGTGAATAATTAAGGACCGCAAAAATTTGAATTGTAAATAACAATATTAAAAAAATATTTTTACCTCTATAAAGATTTATAATTAATTCCTCCTCTTCAAATGTAAACTTGTAATAACTTGGACTCTCCATATCAACGCGGTAAATTTTTCCAGCGGAAATTGAAATTAGCGGTTAGCGCTGTCTCGCGGAAAATTGCCAGATACACTACTGACCATTAAAATTGCTACACCAGGAAGAAATGCAGATAACAAAATGAACTAGTGTCTCGAGGTAGAGTCCATAGCCGGGCTCCAGATGGGAATTCTAACGCATGCGCTCTTGAAGAAAGTGGTGGTAATAATTTGGCGGTATACAATGCGAACATTTAGTTTTAGCAACCCTGTTTGCTTAACTATGGAGCCGAGTTGCGGGACTCTATCAGAGAAATGAATTTGGCTGCCCACGTTTCGGAGAGCCGAATTTCGGGGCTTTATCAGAAACGAATTTCGCTGCCCACTGATACTTATCTTTCCTGTTACTTATTATATATTTCCTTCTAATTTCTATATTTTAATAAAGATATTATAAACTTTGTGTCATATATCTCAGATTTATGCTGGAAATTACTGTGCCCTATGATGGAAGAGTTAAAATGTATCCCTTTTAATAGTTCTTGAGATGTAATTAACTTATACTTGAGCAGTTGAAGTACCAAATAAAATCAAGGAACTTCCAGATTTGGGCCATAAATGGCAGTACTATAAACTCATAGTAAAACACATATTTTGGATAAGTTTGAAGATATTAGCAAATAGCTTTGATAATTTGCTTTCAGCATTTACTATATTTCTAAGAAAAAGATTTTGTAAGCTTTTATTGAATCTTTGGTAACTGTTATATTTCTGATTAACAAGTTATTCTTAAGTTATTTTCATAATGTATTCCTTCCACGAGATTATTTTCACATTTATGTTTTACTTCTAAGAAATATACAAACAAAATATTAGCTGAATAAGAAAAAAATAGAATCCAGAGAACTTGAACATTGATAAAAATAAATTAACTAAATTCGGAGAAAATATTTTTGTAAACAAATAATAACTCCAATAAGTTATCTTCTTTCCAATAAATCAAAATATCATGCTAAATAAAATATATCAAAACATAAAATTCTTTCCTTAGCAAAATGAATTAATTAACGAATACTTTCTGAAAGCTTTTTAAAAATATAACAATACAAAGTCGTTACTCTTTTTGAAAGGATAACGGATATGTAAACAAAATACACTTGCTATTCTGATAAATTTATCGCATTATTCAAGTCGCCAACCCACTGAATCTCAGCCAAAATTTGTTACTCAACGCGCATGCGTTAGAATTCCCATCTGGAGCCGAGCTTTGAGGACTCTATCTCGAGACACTAGTACAAAATGATATTTACTACTAGTGTCTCGACTCTCGAGATAGAGTCCTTCAAAGCTAAGCTCCAGATGGGAATTCTAACGCATACGCGTTGAGTAACAAATTTTAGCTGAGATTCAGCGGGTTGGCGATGTGAATAATGCGATAAATTTATCTGGCTAGCAAGTGTATTTTGTTTACATATCCGTTATCCTTTCAAAAAGAGTAACGACTTTGTATGCTATATTTTTAAAAAGCCTTTGATAAATGGCCTGAGAATGATTGACATGTGTAATTATGCTTGATAAATGGGCTTGGGAATTGGCAGAAAAACACTAATGTGCCTAGTGATATACCAAATAATACTTATTTACTTCCTCATTGGTCAAATACTAACCATGCTACTTCTTAAATTTTTTAGTCACTAACAACTATTAATTGGGCTTCAAATATGTGAGGGTTGTAATTCTTTTTGTGTGAGAATTCTGATACATGTCAGAATTCTGATTCTGTTGTGAATGATATGGTTGATTGCATGTATGATTTAAATGTGGCTGAGAGTGATTTTGTTTGCTCTCTGATTGCTTAAAATTATTTAAGTATGAATATAATTTGAAATACCAAGTAAATACACTACACTTACTGAATCTTTGAAAAACTCAAGTTCTATAATATATCAGGGAGAAAGAGTAATAATTGTTTTCACATCAAAACAACTATTGAAAGCCAAAATGATAAAAAGTTAATTTTACTCAAAGTGATTTGCTTGAGACATAAAAATGCACACTTATAATATTATTAAAATCATCTATATTTAAATAAAGGATTTATAATCTTTCCTTTTAACTTAAATAACAGCAGTATCTTAATTTAAGAAAAGTCCTTTGAAAATATTAATAGTTCAATGAGAAAAAAATATAGAATGAAATCTATTATGAAATGATCATCTTGTCAAAATCCAATTCTGACATTTTATAAGAATATTGTAATGAAGTTAAATATATGCTTTAAATTTATTCCTACCATTTAAATAAAGTAATGAGTTAGTAATTTTTTTCTTTTTACTAATTAAAAAAATTATGCTCTTGATAGAAAAAACTCTATTGAATTTTCTTTTTTATATTCAATACAATTTTTTTTTTATCTTAAAATATTATATTTATATTTTTAAAAAAAAAAATTCATACAATTATGAAGCTTAGATTAATCAGATTATTAATTTATTCCTTTTTATTTAATAGTAATAAATTGATTGTTCGGCGAAATTCATAGTAATAAGCTTATTATTTAGATCGCTGTATTCCTCATTTATAAAAACTAAAATCTTATTTTTACAAATAAATGAATTATACTCTTGAATCGAACCACAGAAGTTTAATCTATTGGAAGCTTGTGATTTATCTTAGAATTTTTAACTTAAAAAATAGGCAATGTGTACACATTAAATGACATATTTTAATTTTGAAGTTTTTTTATTGAAATTTATAATGCATCCAAAGCTTGTTACAACAATTTATACATGCAAAAAAAATTAAATTTTAAAGAAATTACTTGAGATAAATAATTATAAACCAGACATAAAATATTGTTTTGGCGTATGAACATAGTAAAGTAAAAAAAATCCAAAATAATGACTTTATAAACCAGGCTAAAAATATAGTTTGGTCATATAAAAGCATGATGAAGTGATAAAATTCATAAATGATTTGTTTCGTATATTAGAAAAAAAATTGTCGTGAAATCGTGAAAAATTGATGTAATTTTACCTTGAATTTTTTTATAACTTTTTTATTTAAATACAGAAATCAGAAAGAAATGTGATCCTTCTTTTTTATTGCTAGCACGTAAAAAATATTGGAAAAGATATGACACAAAGTTTATAATATCTTTATTAAAATATAGAAATAAGAAAAAAATATATAATAAGTAACAGGAAAGATAAGTCTCAGTGGGCAGCGAAATTCATTTCTCTGAGAGAGCCCCGAAACTCGGCTCCATAGTTAAGCAAACAGGGTTGCTAAAACTAAATGTTCACATTGTATACCGCCAAATTATTACCACCACTTTCTTCAAGTGCGCATCCGTTAGAATTCCCATCTGGAGCCCGGCTATGGACTCTACCTCGAGACACTAGTATATTTATTAGACAAATATATTATACTAGAAATAACAAGTAATTAAATTTTCAAAAAACTTGGCTGGATAGATCCTGAGAAATCAATACCCAGAACAACCACCTCTGGCAGTAATAACAGCAGTTATACGCCTGGGCATTGAGTCAAACAGAGATTGGATTGCATGTACAGGTACAGATGCCCATGCAGCTTCAACATGATGCAACAGTTCATCAACCGTAATGACTGGCGTTTGGTGACGAGCCAGTCGCTCGGCAACCATTGACCAGACGTTTTCTATTGGTGAAACATCTGGAGAACTTGCTGGCCAGGGCAACAGCCGAACATGCTCCGTATCAAGGAAGGTCCATACAATACCGGCAACATGCGGTCGGGAATTATCCTGCTGAAACGTAAGGTTTCGCAGGTCTCGAATAAAGGGTAGAGCCATGGGTCGTAACACACCAGAAATGTAACATGCACCGTCAATGCGAACAAGAGGTGACCGAGACGTGTATCCAATGGCACCCCATACCATCACTCCAGATGATGGGCCAGTATGACGATGACGAATGCACGCTGCCAGTGTGCGTTCACCAGATGCCGCCAAACACGGGTACGACCATCAGGATGCTGTACACAGAACCTGGATTCATCTGAAAAGATGACGACTCGCCATTCGTGCGCCCAGGTTCGTCGTTGATCACACCATTGAAGGCACTCTTGGCTATGACGCAGCGTCAAGGGAAGCCGCAGCCATGATCTCCGAGCTGAGAATCCGTGCTGCTGTAAACGTCGTCGAACTGTTGGTGCAGACACTTGTTGTCTTCCAAACGACCCCGTTTCTTGACTCACGGCTCATGACGTGGTTGCACGATCCATTACGGCCATGCGGATAATATGTCTGTCTTCTCGGCTGCTAGTGATAGGTGGCCTTTGAATCCCGCATGGCATTCCGTATTACCGTCCGGAACCCATCGATTCCATATTCTGCTAACAGTCATTGGATCTCGACCGACGCGAGCACCAATACTGCGATAAGATAAACCGCAATCCCGGTACGTTACAATTCAACCTTTTCCAAAGTCAGAAACGTGATAGTACGCATTTCTCCTTCTTACACGAGGCATCACAACAACTTTTCACCAGGCAACAACGTTCAAATGCAATTTGTGTATGAGGAACCGGCTGAACAATTTCCTCATTTAAACACAATCTAGGTGTCGCTACTGGCGCCTGCTTTGTCTGAATGCGCTGAAAAGCTAATCATTTGCATATCACAGTACCTTCTTCCTTTCGTATAAATTTCACGTCTGTAGCATGTCGCCTTCTTGGAGTAGCAATTTTAATGGCCAGTAGTGTATTTCAAACCAGCTCGATATCCAGATTTGTCTCGCGCTCCGCCTATTTTTTGACGTAGTTAAGACATTCGTGACGTCATTTGGTCTCATGTGAATCTCGCAAGGTGCTCGGCTTGTTTCTCGATAGAAGTTTCATGCGATCTTCTACGAATTTGCGTCCTGCTTTAGGTTCCATGTGTAATCAATGTATATATTCTTTAAATTTTACAATATAGAGACGAAATGGAGTGAAAAATGACTGCAAATATGAATTATGTATATGTACGTAAGAGGAAATAAATGAATTTGGTGTTTTTTAATGGATTACTCCTATCACCTCATCAACAAAAGTTTTATTAAATTGATTAATGTTCAAGTAATGAAGTCGACATTTGTGTATCACTTTCCTCGACTTCCATAGCATAGCAGAATAAAAACTTAAAATGGTTTGATATTTTAAGTGGAGTCTCTTTCACATCTCCGTAATCATGGATTGGATGCCAGAAAAATCAAATATCGAGCTTGAAATACGAAACTTTAAAAATGATGTTTAACTTTTATTGTTGATATGTAGCTGGTTTAAAAACTTCGTCAAAAAATGTTTAGTTTCAACTTGAGAATGATAAGATAAGGGAATTCAAAATATGAACAATGTTTAAGATATTCTGTTTCACAGTATACCGTTTTCTCTTAGTTCGGCTGTTACTGACATAATGAGCATTTCGACACTCAAATGAATCATCCCAATTTATGGAATATTTCACTCTTCTGCATTTTTTTATAAAATATTCCTCAGTGGCTTCTTTAAAATTGTCCTACTTCCCACTTTATAGTCACATATAATTGTATGGTTCTCCCAAATAATCTGAAATAAATTTATCGGAAGAATTTAAGAAAATACTACTTTGACTGTTAAAAAAATATTAATATGTTGAAGCATTAAATCTTATTTTTTAATTTATTGTAGCATTCTTTTTCCCTCTTCAGAATAAAATTAACAGGCGTCACACATTGCCAATGGTCAACAGCAGGGCATGGATGATAAAGTTCCCCTATAGAGATAAAAAGAGGTTTTCATATTTAATATATAATATAAATTAATAATAAATATATATAATTAATAACTTTAATGTAACTTTTAAATTATTCATTTTTCAAATATTTTTAACTTAATCATAATATCTGTTTTTATATAGCTTTAATTACATGTTAACAAAATATTTTCATTATCAATATTTAAATCCTTGTCATAAATAATTTGAAGCCTCAATTATGTCACCTATTCCTTTGAAATGATAAAAAGTTTCAAAAAGCTTTTCTTAAATGTCAATGCTGTATAAGGCAAAATATATATATGTTTAATCATTTTAGGTTTTGGATAAATCATTTACTAGAGAAATCTTCTAGTAATATATAAGTTTTTAAATTTTCCACACAAGAAAAATCTTTTATGGCATCAAAGATATCTTTCATAGAGTTTACAATATTTAATTTTAGAGAGAAAATAATGGAAGAATTTTAAACAAAACATGTTAAATTATCCAAATTTTTATATTTTTTCATAGCAATACATATGAGTGTAATATAGAGAGATTATTCAAATAGTTTTTAAATTTCCGATCAGA
The DNA here is from genome assembly GCA_026290005.1 of Latrodectus geometricus. Classification (NCBI taxonomy): domain Eukaryota; kingdom Metazoa; phylum Arthropoda; class Arachnida; order Araneae; family Theridiidae; genus Latrodectus; species Latrodectus geometricus. Next base: position 732,886 of record JAPDSC010002623.1, read on the forward strand.
TATTGCGTAATTTCTACAAATACATTGGCAAATCAAAATGTGATGCTTTACATTAAAACTTTCACACATTTAAAAAATATAACAAGCATATTTCATGATTAATTTTAGAAATATGTTAGAAATTTGCATATGATAATCTGAAATATAAGTATATAAATGAAAGCTTAATTTAAACATTAAGTAAGATTATAAGTTCTGACATATTATTATAATATGAATTTCTTGAAATTAATAAACGTACGTGATTAGAATACTTAATTTTTTTCGCACAGCATTAATGTACTTTAACCTTCACCACGTTGAATATAACAGCGTTTCCCAGACTTTTTTGGCCAAGGCACACTTGTCGCGGGGAAAAAAATCACGAGGCACACCACCATTAGAAAATGTTAAAAAATTAACTCTGTGCCTATATTGACTATAATAAAGTAATTCTCTTGAATAGGAATCAAATAAGCACAAAGAAAGTATTTTATAACTACTTTATTATGAAATATTAAGTAAACAGAATAGTGAAAAATTATGAAACACTTTCAGTGCGAAACCTGGGCCTGTTTGGCTGAACACAAAGCTGATATTCTGGCTGGAATCGAAGAAAGACACACACGTAGCTCTTCGTCAACAGTTCTCAGTCTCTCTCTGTATTTGGTTTTCATAGCAATCATGCTTGAAAAGCTAATCTCACACAGATATGTAGTGGAAAAAGGGAGCAATGTCAAAATAGCTTTGTTTGCCAGAAGGGGGAACTCCTTGGCAGTATCCAACCAAAAACTATCCAAAGGTAAATCAGCAAATCTTAGCTTGCAACCACGATTTTGTCTCAGTTCAATTAGTTCCTCCTGCTCCTGTAAAGTCATTTCCATTCCAACAACTGATGCTGAGCTATAAGTGTCCCTAACCCAGTCAAGGCATTCAGTAGAGACTGAAGAGAAATAAAATGACAACTTCTCCCCAAGAGTTTTTAAATGCTTAACTATTATCTCACACAGTGCAGCAAAGTGAACACCTTGCCATTGCATGGTGAGTGTGAACATCTCAAGATTGCCACTTTCCACGTGTTGATGCCAGAGTTGCACCTTTGAACGGAATCCATTTATTTTATCTGTACTTGTAAGCAGGTTTTCATTTCGGCCTTGCATACGGGTGTTCAATTCATTCAGATGATGATATCTGCCAGGTATGCCATCCTTGTACACCACTCATCACTTGCAAGCTGCTTTGCGCAATCTGACTCCTCATTTGTCAGAAATACTTTAAATTCCTTCCGCAGCTCATATACACGAACCAAGACCTTGCCACGCGACAACCACCGGACCTCCGTATGAAACAGCAAGGTTTTATGCTTTGTTCCCATCTCCTCACACAAAGCTGCAAATATGCGACTTTTCATGGGTCATGACTTTACAATGTTTACCATGCGCACAACATCATCCAACACATGAACTAAGGCTGATGGTAAAGTCTTGGCTACAAGGGCCTAACGGCACACCACAGTGCTTCAGACGGCACATTTGAGTGCCGCGGAACAGCGGTTGGGAACCGCTGGAATATAATATGCAGAATTGATGACATCTTCTCACAATTAACAAATGAAAGAGCATATGTTGATTATGAATTTTTGGAGCCTTTCAGTAAGCTAAGAGAAATATTTTGTTATGATTTAAAATGATCGAAACACAATTACTGTCCTTCACAATTACTTCTTCATGGTTTTGAAACTCATTAACACATTGTTTTTTTTGTTAAAAATATTTTCATAAATATGTTTTAATAAGATTTCAATAATTAATATTTCTTATTATTAATATAATCTTATTAATAAATCAATATTAATATAATCTTATTAAAATTCAAATTTTAATAAGGTTTCAACATTTTCCAAAAAGTAAAGTTCATTTACTTAAAAAAAAGTAAAAAACACAATAATTGGGAAAGTCAGTTCTATTCCATATGTAAAGCTTCTTTTACTTCTTTACAAAATCATTTTTAAAATAAACAAATAATTTTAAACAATGAAAAATGTTTCTTACGCGTTCCAGAAAAAATCCCTTGTTGTAGTCTTCAGTACCATAGATATTTCAATTCTATCGTTTTCAAAAAGATCTTCGCCTAGAAATTCTTTCAACATAATAAAAAAATTAGATATTGTTAGAAAAATGGTCTTGACTATAGAAAGTTTCTCATCTGAATGAAACCAACAATTTTTGAGCTGCTGGAACAATGTGAGGATCGTATCGTAGGAGTTGTTACATTCGGTTCACCATACCACTCTTCAGCGTAAAAGGTCCCTGCTTTGACCCCATCGACTGTTGACTAACGGGAAATAGTTGTTCCCCAAGCACTTCTCTCAAGCTGAGGTATTGAGAGGAGTTTTCGGGGTTTCCTTTCTTGTTAAACATGAATAAAGCGAGCTCTCTATGAAGCGACCTCACTGAAGGCACTTATGCGGATGACGTTGAAATGCCTTGCAACAGCCTTATCCAGTTCACAACACTGTGTCAAAAATATTCTTATCTTATGTTCGTTGTGACTTAGTGCGTATAATAACCAACACCGTTTGCCTATAAAACCAACAACGACTTGCCTTTGTTCAACAGTGGATGGAGTGGAAGTAGCGCCAACCATTGTTCAGCAAAGTCAAATGGTTGATGATATTCTGATTTCTATACTCCCTCTATCTTGGCTGTGGCTTCAATACAACACCGCTAAGGGTCTAAGGTTGCTTACAAACATGTTAATATCTACGACGTAATTTGCTCTTTTGGAAAACTTCCCAAAGACAGTCTATCGTATTCACGTATAGCAATTAAGGAAACCCTTACTCCAGTTTTTCCCACCCTTGATTTCGGGAAGAAACTATTCTAATGAATTTTTGCAGACAGCGAGCCAGATTCATTTTTCTTGAAAAGGTGAAAACCGGCAAAGGAGGAAACCTCTAAAACTCCCGAGCACTGATCTCAATATACGTTCATTCAAAGACCAGAAGGGAAACATCTCTAGTTGCTCAAATGCGCTTGAGATGCAACCCGGAACTTTTTGCTATGAAAAACCTGTCCTATCGTTATTCAACCTTAATTGATGCAAACATTTGGCGGGTGGTACAACTGTCTTTATGGGAACATGTCAGTTTTCCAGGTTTGATCCCTTTACTATCTTACGGCATACTTCCAATAAAAAATGCTTTTGAAGGGCACAGATTGTAAATGTTTAAATATATTACAACTGATTTAGGTTATTATGCCCTTCATTTCACAGTGACAAAAAATTGGAAAAAATTATTAAATCCCTCTTTTAATTATACAAGGAGTAAGAAAATCCTTATCAGAAAAGAAAATTTTAGGCAAAAAATTTTAAATTGACCAAAAAAATAATAATAATAATGATAATAAATAAATATATTAAATATTTAAAAAATTTTCTTATTAAAAATTTATTTGATATGTATGAAAATGAAGAATGCTTTGCGTATAAATATAAGTATCGTGCGGTAAATGCAATCTGTACCACGGTAACAAAAAATAGATATCCTTTTAATGTTTCTACATTGTTACACAAAATGTCGTATATAGTGCGACCGCCAGGAGATGGCGGGTGTGACGTAAGAGTCACGTGTTATCAGAGAAGTCTATTTCAACAATTTAGGGAACGGAGGAGGAAACGAGGAGAAAGCGCCTCAATCTAGGTTACCATATTTGGCTAATTTGCACCTTTTGATGTAGAATGAAAATAAAATATGTATGTGTTATGCTTTTTCGAAGAATTCAAGTACCAGAATAGAAATATATAAATACATATATTAAGTTATGTTAGACAAAACATTTAGAATGAAAATATTTTTATTTTGTCATGAAAATTTCATTATTAGATAGATTTTAGAATTTATTTCGTTCACAAGAACAGGAACAAAAACTGTAGACACCGAAAGATAAATAATTTATGTGCCCAAAATTTTTTTATTTTCGTTGTGTTATCGTAATAATTTTTGAGAAAATGGGGAAGGGTGAGATTTTCTAGAATATGTTTGTTGTTAATTTAGATGAAGACAGTTTTCATGTAAGGAACGTCCATTTTATGCAAAAAAGAAACTCCGTAAGTAATAAATTAACTTTTTACAGCCTTTTTTTTTATTCAAGATACATATTTCATCATATTACGACATACTAATATTTTAAAATGTTGTGGAATTTATTTTAATTCATATATGTTCATAGTAGGAAATATATTGTGCACCTATGGAATCATTTAAAATAATTTGAGGGAATATAAAATATTTATATATCGCTCAGTAAAATCGACCAGTTAAATAGTTTTTAAGAATTTTGATTATATAACATATTTTATCAAAACATTTTATGTATAATATCAAGTAAATAAAAAAGGATAACATCAAAGAATTCTCAAAATTTTTAAAAATAAAATTCATACAGATTTCGCATAAATAATATATGTTAATATAAGGGAAAATATAGTTTTTGGAGTTTCCGAAGAAGAGGAAATGCCTTGGATGAAACTTTATTAGACGCATAAAATTCATTTACTGTATTTCGAATGACACACAAATCAAAATTGTCCAAAACTACATTGCGTTCTGCAGGTCGATTACGCTGTTTCCCAGGAGTTGAAAGCCTGCTATCAGTCCTGGATTCCTTTTTAATTCTTTGGGCAGTTCTAAAAGAAACGCCAGTAGCAGCCGCAGTACGTTCCTGTGCTTTCTGAATTGGTATCGAAAGCGAAGTAGACTTTGCTTCATTTTCAAAAAATATACGCACGTTATTAACGATGTTACGTTCTTTAGAACGCAATGTTTTCCCTTTATGTGTTGTTCTGAAAAGAACAGTTTTAATAAAAATAAAAATACTAAAAAGCAAGAGAGCGCGGAGAATACAACCTTCTAAGCTAAGTAGAAAGCAGAGACTAAGTTTCCTAGTCTGTGTTAGAAAGCAAAGACTGAAGAGGGGAAAATCGTGTTCTTCGCCAAAGAGAAGAACGGGCGAAGAATTTGTTTTAACCCTAAACTGCGAAATCATTTTACTGTCCAAACCTCTGAAAGAATGAACCCTTCCACCGGAGACAGATCTCACCCGCCTTCTCGTGGTGGTCGAATAATAGCTTAAAACTTCATATTTCTTTACTGCTTGTCATAAATCATGTTAGAATGATATGTTATTTTAGTTTTTTAGCGGTCTTGTGTGAGATAGTGAGTGTTATTCTAATTTTTTAGAGTGCTCAAATGAAATCAAACGTGACCTAATCTTACCATCAGTCAAAAATATCGTTTGCTACATGCTGTTTTTACCCAATAAGATGAAATTTACATTCTGAACATTACGATAACATGCACCCTTAAAATAATCGAGTAGCTTTTCACCACTCGATGAGCTGTAGATATTTTGTACTCCTTACAGATATGAAATAAATCATTGTGTATTTAATTGCAGGAAGAAATTTGACAACTTTCGCTCAGTATTAAGATAGGATCTAATTCCATTCCTTTTTTTTTATATGACTATGACTCACAGCAAATGAAAAATGCTGATTGCTTAAAATCTTCACGTGATTTTCAAATTCCTATTTAATTTTTAAATAATGAGTGGACTTTCTTACAACGTTTGAAATAAAAGCAATTTATTCGTTAGTTTAGACTGATGTAGAAGGATGATCATAACTTTATTATTATAAAGTTACCATCTTATAGCTAAGTAAATATTCAGAATATATCACTGTAGTAAAAGTTTTCTCTCCCACTATTGTATAAACTCTCAAACATAATTCATATTCATAGAATTTATTTTCTACACTTGAAATAAAAGCAATTTATTCGTTAGTTTAGTCTGTTGTAATAGGACTGTCATAGTTTTATCACCATAAAGTTAGCATCCTATAATTAAATATTCAGAATATATCATTACAGTAAAGAGTTTTCTCTTTCTCTCTCACTATTGTTTAAACTCTCAAGCATAATTCATATTCATTGAATTTTTTTCCATCTTTAATGTTGAGGCTTCTTAGACTAAAGGGAATTATTTTTATAGAATAATATAGAAATAAGAAATTTAGATGTTTATTAGATAATGTGGCAACTACCATTATGTAACAAACATCGAAAATTCTATTATTTCCTACAATATTTTCAGTTGTGATTCATAAATAAATATCAGTGATTTGGTCTTCTTCTGAAAAAAACAAGTACAGCAGTATCCGATTTCACTTCAATTTTATTAATATTTTCATGTAATGAGTTATTGTGTTTCCCTGTACAACTAGAACACCGGATTTTCGAAAAACAATTATACACAGTGTGGTTTCTTTTAAAACATAAAAATCTTTTCCCTTCTGTTTTAAGGTGTTTTTTTCTCTCATGAATATTTTTAATCCATTCTTTACTACTATGTTTATTTAGGGTGAACTTGTGTGTGTGAACTCTCTCAGAACTCGCATTCCCCCTTTCTTTCTATAACTCCGACATTTAACACCAGTGCAATTAGATTTTATTTGTGTTCTTGGTTGGACTGAAAGGAATTATGACCTTTCGCTGCTAAATATTTCGAGCATCCCTTTGAGTGACTCGACTTTCAGTTCATTTGTATCGCGAAATAACATAGTTTTTTTTTTCTCTCTGTTTCCTATTTCATTTCTTAAAAATCGGAAAAGTTTAAAACTTTCCCATTCATAATTTTTATTACCTCTATCCTATTAAACTATATTTTCTTTATAGCTTATTCTCTTATTAAATAAGTATAAATAAATATAAATTCTATTTTCTTATTAAATAAGAAAGGAAATAACAAACTCCGGTGATTATTTAATTGTATTCAGTGGCTTCAAGTGAGCAAATTTGAACACAACATGCGTTGCATATCTTGTAGCAGTTCTTTACTCTCCGTATGATTTTATAGGACGCATTTTACTAATAAATTTACAAGAGTTCTAAAAATAATTTTTTTGCCGATATGTTTTCTTTAGTAACTCTACAGCAGTATAGTAATTATTTTCTGTTAAAGTTAAACCCTGAATTATAACCAAAGCTTCACCTTTTAAAAATGATTTCAAGTAGCTAAATTTATATCTATTTGATAAATTCTTATTTTCGTGTATCGATCCTTCAGATTAACTCCAAAATTCTTGTATTTTTCATATTTACCATAAAATAGTTCTGTAGTAGTTTTGATAATCTTACATTAATTTCGTTGTTTGATATTAGGGATACATTAACTACTTCTAAAAATTTGTTTTAGACTTCATTTGATTTATTTTTGATTTGGCAATTATTTTTTCTCTAATTTTCTGACTCGAAATTATTTCTGCTTTTTGCTAATCCATCACTGACATAACTTTCAGTTTGCATAGCTAATTCATAATTTAGTTCTAATTCTTCGCATAACAGTTGTAAAAGTTCGTTTAGAGTCGATTTATCAATAATTTCTATTTCCAATAGCTTGCTAACCTTATTTAATATTCATATTAATAAGTTTCTAATTGTTGAGCACTTTCTTTTCAATTTATGAAGCTTTAAAAATATCGTAGTTTCGTTGGTTCCAAAGACATATTTGATTTCAAATATACTGTGCAAAAATAAAACAAATAAATATATACTCATGCAAGCCAAAAACAAATAATAAAATCAAGTACTGCTGTATTCTGCTACTTATTTATATTAAATACAAAATAAATTCAAAATCTAAATCCTAATAAATGGTTTTCCGCGTTTTCAGCACCATAAAACAAATTCCTTGTAGATCTACTATTGTTAATCATGTTTATCAAATCATTTTAAATAATAAACAAATAAAATTTTATATAAGCTTATCTTGAGCAGGTTTTCAATTCTTTATTAAACACAAAAGACGAAAAAAATAAATAAATAAAATAAAATAAATAAAAATGCATCACTTGGCACAGAATCTTATTCTGATGTAAACACATACGTTCGTATGGTGCGCCATCCATCGATTTATAATCGCAACGTATCTTTATAAATTTAAGCTTTCAACTATTTATTTACAACTAAAGGCTTAATCCTAGTATACGTAAGCCACTAGATTTAGCAACAATTAACATGTTTAATACATTTGACAAAGCCATGAAAGTTTATATTTTCTTCTGTAAATTTTTTATTCAGGATAATGATTTATATAATTTTACAAAAATTGAGAATTATAAATGTTTGTGTATGCTATGAATTATAAATGTTTGTGTAT
>JAPDSC010002623.1:741093-761689 GCA_026290005.1 Latrodectus geometricus
GAATTATAAATGTTTGTGTATGCTATGAATTATAAATGTTTGTGTATGTTAATTGATTATGAAAGTGTTACATATACTATGATTTTACCAAATTAAATTTGCAATGTCTTAATCATAAATTAAATATGAAGATTAAATAAATATAAAGGACCACTAAGCTACAAAATTTCATGTCAACTTTTAGAGAAATGATCGACGGGAAAATGCATAAGAAACAAATAAAATTTAAAATAGAATTAAATATTTTCATGCAATTCTGTATAAATTAACAAGATGTTCATCACTATGTCCTTCTTAATTTATTCTTTTATCAATTACATCTTTCATAGAAGTACATACATTTATCCAAAATAATCATAAACTTCTTTGTAAGCTAAACATTTCATTTAGCAAATGTTATAATGAGAAAAAACAATGGAACCTTTGAACATTCTTCTTTTGTCAGTGGGATTTTAATATTACATGATCACAAAGAAACAATGGCTTTGCTTCCTTTGGAGACCACTCTTGAAATTGTTAGTTGGCATACTTCTGCTTAAATTACTATTTAGAAGCTGATATGCTCCCATAGCAAAGCAAACTTAATGCAATCAAATTATTCAGTGGATTTAGAGAATTATTTAAATAGATGTTAGATCTTTGATTGAAATAGCTCCGGAATAGTATCTTTAGTTAAGAGATATACAGTACGGATTCCTATTTACTACTCTTTTAGGTTCCTTTCTGCAACTAATATTATATCTCGCTTACACCACTAGCTTCCCCAGAAACTTTAAGCACTGCTGATTATATAATGAATTAGAAGTAAAGTTTTTACGAAATAATTAACATTAAACTACGACATATATCCAATTTGTTTCGCTAATAGTAAACATTGCAAAGTATACAAGAGTTGAAAAAAGTGCACATGATCACTTATCACATACAACGCCATTTCTGTGCAAAAAGACCCGTAGCTTTGCCGTGTTATTTGCTGCATGTGGTTAAACTTTATGTAAAATGGTAAGTTATAAATAGTTTAATTATTTTTAAATTTGTTTTTATTGTTTTAAATATATTTTCTTAGTATTCATAAAGTTCTCAAATGTCATCACATGTAACAAATTATTAAATGAACTACACATGTGCAGTCTGGTTTAATCTCTCTTTAAAGGGAAGTTCGGTTTTTGAACCTCGAAACAGATTTTCGCCTCGGTTACACCTTTTGAAGTTGGTGATGAATACCGTTTAAGCTTTGATGCGGGGTTTTCCTCGAACCTAGCTGTCGAAATTGATGGTGAATATGGCTGTTAGAGAACTTAATATTAAAAATGTTGACTATAAAGAAATTCAGAAATGTGGGAATAACAACGATTAGATAGCAGTTTATCATTAACACAACTATTGAAGCTCTGGAATACTTTAAAAAGTTCTTCTCTTTAAAAGTTTCTACACTATGCTTTATAAAAGACACAATCTAAAACCAATTTCTCCTGCTTGGCTTAATTACGAAGTCTCAATCACTAATGTCTCAATAAGTCAAGTTTCCATTAATTTAATGAATTTGTAAGTTTCTTCTTTTTTCAATATAAACAATAAGCACTTAGGAAAAGAATTTTTAAAATGATCGTCATTATCCACCAATTTATGATTTAATGATGTTACATGCAAATACTTAGTAATATAGTTTTACAATAAAAAACACACACGAAACAAATAGCATTTTAATTTTCTTGTACACGAATTAAATTGCCCTTTTCTTGGTAAATATACATATAAATAGATTAAAATTTAGAGTCATCTTACTTTCTACTACTTTATTGTCCGCGTTTGTTGAAATATCTGAAGCCGATCAAAATGAATATAAAGACAGCAAAATTTTAAAGAAATAATGAAACAGAATTATATATAGCTAAGCATAAAAGGTTTTTAGGTTTGAGAAGAAATGCATTTGTCTATGGCACTCTTTAGTTTCGTAATCATCATTTAAAAAAAATCATGATCTTAATTAACAACATTTTGACCTGTAAATGCTTAAAAATCTTCCACAACTATGAAAATTTCAAAAATCATCATATAAATTTTAATACATACAAACGATAAACAAAATATTTCTTGAATCAGTTTCAAATGTAAAGTGAATTATATTTTTCTAAAATAGTTTTTATGTTAAATCATACTTTTAACTTTAAATTGATTTAAAAAGTTCAGTCGAATGGGTTATGACGAGAATAATTTTTTTTTTTCTTAGTTTAATGTGAATTATTTGCAGCGCCCTCTTGCTATGCAATTCACAACGTCCTATCAACTATGTTAATATTACTGAATTTTATTTAAGTTTCGCGTTGGCAACCGACAATACCATTTCTATGCAAAAAGACCCGTAGCTTTGTCGTGTTATTTGCTGCATGTGGTTAAACTTTGTGTAAAATGGTGAGATATATGTAGTTTAATTTCTTATGTTTTATTATTTTTAAATTTGTTTTTATTATTTTAAATATTTTTTCTTAATATTCTAAATTTATCAAATTTATTATATTATATTCTAAATTTATGATCACATGTAACAAATTATTTGCCATTCGCTTTTAAATCATTGCAAATTAGATCTTGGAATAAAAATAACTCATTTTAATACTGTTTAATTTAAATTTTGTTATAATTTTGTGTTCTATGAACAGGATTGTTCTGTTATATATTAGTATAATCGAACATTTTTAATTTTCAGTAATTTGTTAGGCTTAACAATTAACACGTGTAAATTTTTAAATAAGCTGATTAAGAGAATAAGAACGCATTTTTGTTAATAAATTCTGTAGGTTATTTCAATTCTTCAACCTATAATATTTGAATTTCATATATTAAAGAATAAGTTTTTTCTAGAATTGTACTGACGCATGCATGCGTTATAGATCGGGTTTAAAAATGTTTGTTCATCGGGAACCTAATTTTAGTTGGTCAAATTGTTACGTATTTATTTTCTAATAATAAATTAAATTTTATAAGAAGATAGTAAAATCCATTATTTGAATATTTACTAGAAATAAGCATTTATTGAGAACTTTTGTTTTCTGTAAGTCATTAATCAACTTTTGTGTTAATGAATGTCCGAAAGTTAAGTTTCTTGATGATACTTCAGTTCAAAATTTAATTTTAATAAAAGTAAGAAAATAACTTGTTCTTCATATGTAATTTGTATTGTTTTCAGCCACCTAAACAGGATTCTAAGAAAAAGGATCCCAAAGCTGGGTCCAAGAAGAAAGAAGGAGGATCATCTGGAGGCAAAGCTAAAAAGAAGGTAACTATGTAATATGTTACTTAGTTTGAGTTAAAGTTAAATTTTCTTTAAATCTTTGTAGTAATCACTGAAATTTTTATACTTATATGTGAAGTTGTGCATATGAAATCTAATTTTGTAAATTTCAATATGTCACCTAATTAAATGCTATAAATTATAATCTGAAGATTCTTGATTCATGTTCTAAATTGATGTTAGATGAAACTATTATCTCTAATACCATTCTGTATATTCTGATAGTATTTTTAAAGATATTTAATGAAGTTGGCATTATGAAATTGAAGAGGCTTAAACATTAAGTTTGTATTATATTAAATAGTGTTTAATTAAAATTATTGAGTATTTAAGTAGTTCTTATATTTTTATAATATAAATACTATTTTATGAACCATTAAAATAGAAATCTGTTTTAAAATATTGTAAGGTACTAATAAGTTCTGTTATCCAATACAAGAACAAATACTAGGCTTTAAACAAATCTAATAGATGTTTTGTCTTTTTGTACGAAATATAATAAAGTGATAAGCCCAATTTCCTAAGAGTGGCAAAATCTTCCTGCTAATATATGGATCACATATATACCTGATATGTTTTTTGAGAACTTTTGGGAGGAAAAATAGCAAATAGAAAAGCACCCTAACTAAATGGTTGACAGAAGTTATCTCATTTGTATAATCTAATACCTAAGAATAGCAGGTGCAAAGTGGTGATACATCTTTGCCTGTAAAAGACCAAGAAAATCTATATTAAAGAAAAATAGCTTAATTTTTAAAAGAAAGTTGTAAAATTATCAAATTTTTACTATAAATATTGAACCAAAAATTTCACTTTTTGTTGAAAAAACAAAAGCATTCCAAACAGCAATTTTTTAAAAACAATTGGAGAGGGAGTCTGCTAAAAATGGTTTTACTATTGCCAATGTTCATAAATTATCCAATGTTTTGAAAAGTGGCTTTAATTTTGTTCTGTTATAATTCTGCATCATGAGTATATATTTGGTAGGCTATTATATTCATGACAGAATTTCAGAAAAAATTGTACAAATCTTAAGAATCTAATATTAGCATCTAGTAAATTTGCAAAAATTAAAAAAAAAAAAATTAGTGTAACAAGGTTAATTTCAAACCGTGCTGTGAATATACTTTACTAGTTTAACAAGTGAGTACAAGAATTCTATCGAGCAAGTCTATCTTGTTCAAATAATTGCCTTTATTAATTTTATAATGCTTTGTAATTGTTATATAAATAATGTTATTGTCAATTTATAAGTAAAGTTTTGGAATTAGCAGTGGTATTGGAACCTTTTGAACTGATAAAGAAATAACTCTTAATTTTGTTATATTCTTATGTTATTAATTATGCATTTGTATATGTAGTTTGTTTTCAGAGCTTGTAAAGAGTTAGCTTTAATTGATCAAATATGTAAAAACTAATCATTGATATGTGAGAACTGGATTCAATGACAATTACCAATTCTACTTAGCTTAACCTTTATAATTCCGGTTAAAAGGTCATTCTTAGCAAAAAGTTTTATTCTTGGTAATGGTTTTTCAAACCACGTTTATTTGTAGGTCCTGTTTAAATTAAGTTCTGTATCTTAAATGAGCAAAGAACCAAGTAATTGTTCTTAGTTGTTTAATTGGTGTTGATCAAATATATTAATAGATGTGTGTGCTATAGAAAATCTCCAATCTTAAAATTTCCTTTATTTTGAACATAAAAACCAATTGTTGAATTTATATATTGTATTTCAAATTAGAAATTGAAACCATGCTTTTATATTTGAAAATATTGCAGGAATAAATGTGATAAATCATTCACATGTTAACACTTCAAAAATGCTTACTTTAGTGGCATATTTTTTTGAGATAGCCAGTTTATTGGTTTATTGTATAATTATTTTAAATGCCAACTATAAATTATGATCTTGTTTGAAGCAATTTAAATATTCAGTTTTTTTGATAACTTGGTTACTTGCTAATTTAGTCTATTGAATGTCTATTATTTCATTAAAAAGTTATGAATTTAATTTTGAAATGTTATTTTCTTTAATATTTTGAATGAATTTGCCCCCATTAATGCTATGATGAATAATCTTTCGGGTCTGATATTTTATGAGGAAGACCAATCCCAACGTGTACAGAGCATTAATAATTTAATATTAGTAAAAATTATATATTTTTTTATTTTTAAATTGTTAACTTGCATTCTTATGCTATTTTAAAGAAAACTACAAAGCAAACTTTAATAAAAATTACCCATTAGTTAATTCAGTTATAAGTAATTTGTATATATATATTACCTTATCTTGTTCAATGTATACCTTCAAGTGGTCTGTCCTGCTATCCTGCTGTTAAAAAGTGAGTTGAATGAAAATGAGTGATATCCATTTATCATTTTAAATATTTTGTAATCAAATTTAATGATGGAAATTTCAATGTTGATTTTTTTTGATATTAAAATTATGTATTTGTAATATAGACTCAAATTAGAGAATATGGCTTTAAAGAAATCTTTTGTTAAAGAAAAATATTTTCAAGTAAATTCTTCTGCATTTATAAGTTTCTTTATTAGTGATTTATTGGTTTGATTTCTTTTGTTTAACAGTTTCTTAGTTTGGTTCATGGCTTAGATATAGAAATTTGTAGTGATTATAAATTAAAAGTTGTAGATTCTAATTTAATTGGCCACCATGTGCAAAAAATCTCTCTTAAATGACTAACCAAATTGTAGGTGTTAGTATTTGAAATGTTACAGAATTTACTACAATAATATTGCAGAGCAGTGAATAACTATAATTTTATTTAGAATTAAAAGTTTCATATTTTGTATACACACATATTCTATTTTTACCAATGTGTCATAAAAGTTCAATGTTATGATTAACAATCTTTCAGGTTTGATATGTTATGTTGAAGACTAATCCCAATCTGTACTGAACTTTAATTTTGTATGTTTTCTATTATGCTATTTATCAATGTTAAGTACATTGTATGACATTTGAATGGTTGTATTTGTAAATACCACCTTGCTGTGATGAACAATCTTTCGGGTCTGAAACTATATGTGGAAGACTAATCCCAACGTGTACTGAGCATGGTTATTTACATTTAAGTATTACCAATTATTTCTTTTCTGAAAATTACATCGTTATACTCTCTAAATTTCTTTAGTTCCTTAAGAAATTCAATAACTAAATTGTTAGAGAAAATGTGTATGAAATACTCTGAAGAAATTATGTATAGTATAATTTCAAATAATGTAAATGTTTTCATTGTGCTTGTGAATTAAATTAGTGCTTATATAAATTGTTATGGCAATCTTTCTCTTCCAAACCATTCATAAAATGTGAATTTCCATGTATTACTATTGGTTGCTTGCAAAGTTAATGTGTATTTATTTTTAATAGATTCTGCATGTTCTAAATATTTTTATTTTTCTGTCCTTTAAATGATTAATATGTGGTTGGAGTTTTTGAATAATTCATCTTGTTTCTATATCAGTAACCATTCAAAGTAATGAAGAGGCTTTTAATTTCTCTAAGTTAACTTTCTTTTTTGTAATGCTGTGATGAATAGTCTTTCGGGTCTGAAGCTTACGTGTGGAAGACTAATCCCAACGTGTACTGAGCATTGACTTTTTATTTTTCTTATTGATTAGATTCTTATTTCTATTTTGAAAAATAGAGTGGTCATTTAGGTTTCATATAAAAAGTGCTATTACGGATAACCAAAGTGTTAAAAGTATTTTATTGATATGGATTATTTGAAATGAAGTATTGTTTTATTTTATCTCTTGACAAAGCTATTTTTTATCGGATTTTTTTATTTAATGCTATAAATAGGCAGATAACTTTCTAAGGTTCTATGTAATAATAAATGAAGTTCTTTTTGAAAAAAATTTTTATTGCTGTGATGACCATTCTTTCGGGTCTGAAACAAAAATGTGGAAGACTAATCCCAACGTGTACTGAGCAATTGTTTTATGTTTATCTCTGCATATATAATTTAATTACATGTAGACAGTTTACAATTCAGTTTGAGTTTGTTTCTAAATTAAGTCTTGATTTATTTTGTCATAATCATACGTTTTCAGCATTATATTGTAATGTGCAACCAAACCATAATGTGCAAGAACTAATGTCAGTGCTTTATGGTGTGTAGCAAAAGATCTTTTTAGTGTCCATACAGAATCTAGTCAGTATAGAATATGTGATTTTGCATTATCTATATATAATGGAGTAGTACCTTCTTGGGCTGAAACTAGGTTCATCATTTGGATTTGATAGTGTCAGCACATATTAGCATTTTGCTGTAAACCTTGCTGTTGGTAATTTTAATTTTTCCTGGTTATAAATTGTCATCTTTTTATTTATCGGAAAAGTGTGTGCTTTTCCTGCTTGTGATGAAACACACCTACTTTTTTTACCACAAGTTATGATCCTGTCCAAAATTTATTCTGGTGATATCAAGGTGAGTGCCTTCTTGAACATGACTTGTCTGCTTGTATTAGCTCATGCATTTCTCTCAATTGAACTTTTGAATTGAGTTTGCACAATGCATTGCATGGCTAATGGACATAACAAACTTGAGTGTCTTAATCCTTATTTTTGAACTTTTATTACCAAAGCCTCAGTGTCATGATCCAAAAGTAGTACCCAAAACTACACGATTATGTGACATTCTGTAGTTGACTTTTTGTTACAGAACTGGAAGTATTAGTTTCTTTGATTTTCTTTTCAGGCACTTTAAAGCTATGTTTGTGTGAATGATAAATATCTTTTTTATACAGATCTCATAACATGGTGTTCTAAAGTAAGTATCAATTACCAAAAATTATTGGACATTATAAATGCTCCAAAAAGTTTTGCATAGGTGATATTAATGATGTCAAAAAAATTTCTTGATACAAAGTGATATAATCAATTGGACATTGTGTCTCTAAATATTTGTTGGCTGTTGTAACTAATTTTATGCAGTGCTATGATGATTGATGCTATCTGAAAATTTATGTTGATGTCTTTTAGATGTCCCAACGTGCTGAGCAACTGCATTAAGATTTTGAAAATTGATATTCACTACCTCATATTTTACTGAATGTGTAAACTAGTGTTTATTTTGGAATTGTGAAAGTTAATTTTTCTTTTTAGATTTTGTCTAATAAATAAACAAGTTTCTCTATACTATTGTGTGAATTGTAGCCTCTAATAAATGATTAATATTCTCAAAAGTATTCTAAACAATTGTAATTTAAATATTGCATTATCTTAGTCTTAAATTGTATACAATCATTCTTATAATAGGAATATTATCAATCAATCTTTAATATTTTGAGCTTTAAGTATTAAGTAAGTGTAGTTTTGGTTAATTAAGTTTACATAAGTATTTGTTTGGATAATATGCAGAATTTCATTCGATTAGATATGGTGTCAGTTTCATTGTAATATGTTTCTTTATTTTAGTTTTTTTATGTTGGCATTTGTGTCAATGCTTCTCATATATTTTTAAAAGTTAATATTTTTTGAGACAAAAATTTCTGTGCTTTCATAGATTTTTTCGTATTAAAATAGTGTTTTTTGAATAATTTGTTAATGTATATAAATTTATTTATTCTGTTTACTCTTTAAAACTCCTTAATCAACATTTCTTTGTACATGCATGGAAATATACTGGAAAAGAATTTTAAGTTCTGAAATTTTTTTTAAAAGCTGCAAACGATATATATATATAGTTAACTAAAATTTGCAAGTGCACTTTTTAGTTATATCTTTGAAATGCAATTAATATTTTTAAACCTGTATCTGAAATTTGATATTTTTGAAATTGTTACTTTTGAACTTCATATTTAATTATCAAACTAACTTGATTTGCAGAAGTGGTCCAAAGGAAAAGTTAGAGATAAATTGAACAATTTGGTTTTGTTTGACAAACCAACATATGAGAAGATGCTGAAAGAAATTCCAAGTTACAAATTAATAACTCCATCGGTAGTCTCAGATCGTTTGAAGGTGAGAGGATCTTTAGCTCGAAGAGCTTTAGAGGAGTTACATCAAAAAGGTTAGTTTTTATTAAATTTCTATATTTTATACCTGTATGTTAAGTTACTTGCTTTGTAACTCTAAAATTTTAATATGATTGGTGACTTGGCTGTTGATTCTAATTTTTCTGGTAATATGGTATTCTACTCCTTCAGATATTATGTAAATATAAATTATAGTGATAATATGGGAAGAAATTGCTAAAACTGTTTTTATTCTGATAAATTCTATTTGATTCACCAAACAAAAGTCAATTTTAAAATAAACAAATTAAAATGCTTAATTTTATCTCTTAGAATATTATAAAGTAAAATTCTTCTTATTTTCTTTAATTTTTATATTTAATGTATAGCTTTATTAAGGTATGATCTGATTAGATTACAACAATCATAAAAATATCTTAAAAATTTTTCTTAAAAGTAATTATATAAATGTATAAAGTGTAAAATATATAAATGTATTTTATCAAATCTCTAGCATTATTGATTTTTATAATAGTTAATTTTTTGAGGCAATTTTTCCTACTGCTAACATTATTTCTGGAGTGTTCATCTTCATTCTACAAAAACACTTTAGTATTCATATTATGATCCTGAGTCATTTTTTTATGCAAGTTTAAATAATTAAAATTTGGAAAATTTTTAAATGAATTAAAAAAAATTTTATACAAAATAATCTTCCAAATTAAAAATTTTCTGTGTCAAAATTAAAGATGAATAATGCAGAAAATATTACTTAAAAATTTTTAAAAAAGGGTTTTTATCATAAGAAGCAATTGTCTTTATTTCTTGATGGTTTTATTTTCTATATGTACTATCCTTTTTATTTCATATTTTTTTACAAAATTAAGTAGCAATTACATAATTTATTCCTCAGTCTTAATCAAATTGAGCTTAAAATCATTTCGTGGATGGCAATTAACAACTGCTTTATTGGAAGTATAATGGATTTTCTGTTTTATTTAGTTTTTGTTTCATAGCTGGCAGTTTTTTGTTCATACTACTTTAAAGGCTATTTTTCACTTAGATTAAATTATTGTAATTTGGTTTCAGTTTATTTATTGATAATTTGTTGCTAAAAGATGTGATTTTGACTTTTTGAATTTTTTTATAGGATTAATAAAGCAAGTTGTGAAACACAGCAGCCAAGTAATATACACCAGGGTGACAAAAGAAGATACATCATAATGTTTTTGTGAATAAAAAAAATTAAAAAAGTTATGTTGTTTTTCATTACTGAAAATAATTTTTAATTGTCTTCCATAAACTTTATACATGAATTTCATAATTGCATCCTAGAGAATAAAAAAATGAGATACCATATATAAAGTAAATACTAAAACACAATATGTAGTGACTAATATTCCTATTTTTTATTTTATTACTTTTTTTAAAAAGCATCGCATTAAAAGCTTAATTTTTTCAAGTCTTAGAAAGCTGGAAAGTTGTACTTATATTACAAAAAGATTTTTTTAACTACTGCATTTAACTTGAATCAGAGACTGTTATTGATTACATGCAATAAAACACTTATATTTCTTGAAAAATATCAAGCCTAAACAAAGATATTTTTCAAAAAATGTAAGCTATAATTATGAGTGACATGCGGCAAAAACCCTTATGAATTAATGACATTTTATAGAATTAAGCCACATTTTTTTTAAATAGTTTTTTGTTACTAGGTTCCCATAAAAAGAAACTTTTATATTCAAATGGATAAATTTAGTTATACTACTGATTCCTTAAACCTGGAATTGTTTTAGAATTTATCTCGATTGTAATGCATTAAATATTATAAGATAAAAGTACCTGAGAGTTGTAGCAAATATGTTATAAAAAAACATGTCAAACAAAATTTGTAATGACATTTTTAGACGGTAATTTTTTATGGTTCATAGGAATGAAAAAAAAAAGGTTGGGTACTAAATTGGAAAAGTGTATAAGTATTTAAATTTTCCTATAAAAATATATAGTTCATAAAATGTGTAAAGTTAATTATTAGTACATCTTTCGCCAAGATTAAATTTAGAATAAGAAATTATCAAATGTGATATTGCCTCAACTTTTATATCTTATAAAAAATTTCTTATGTTTGTCTTTTAATTCTTTATTAAGGTATTAAACTAAATTTCATATTTTTCAAATTTTGTTATGTATACTGTTAAATTAGCCTTTCAAATAATGGTACTGGAAAGAAATAAAAAGAGCTATTTTGAAATGCAGGTGGAAAGAAAAAAACTTGTCTAATATCAAGGCAATACAAAGGTAAGAGTACAAAAAGCAACTGCAGATGACAGATTCGTACAATTATTTGAATAAGTAAGCATTTATGGTAGAAAATTAAAGGTTTATAGCTAATATTAGTACATTAAACACTGAGAAAAGCAATTGTAACCTGACCTATACTAAATCAGAAGATTCTTCCAAAACTTAAACTAAGTGTAATAATGGTAATACGATCTCTAATGTATTCTAAGCACAATTGAAATATCTGTTCATGCCTTCTGTTCCTATTTATTAATAAAAATATGGGAAATCTGAATTTTTAAAATTTTGATATAGATTGTATAGTTTAACGTATTCGCGGGAACTAATTTAGAACAGGTAAATTATTTTAGTGCTTTCTGGAAAACTATTTTTATTGCGTACCATTTTTTTTAATGGATTCCCTCTCACGAATTCTAATCCTTTTATGATAGAATGCAAATGTATTTATTGTGGAAAAAAATACGTAAGTTTTAATTATTCGTTATGTAAATTCAAAACCATGAATAAAAATTAATGCCCTGGACTTACGTTTTCATTCATGCATAAATTTAATTATGAATAAGCGCAACAATATAATAGACTAAGTTATTTAAAAAATGTTTTTCTATCATATTTTAAGGTGTATTTCTACAGACATACAAAATACTGTAAGTAATGAAATATTTTACCTTTCATACATATTTAATCTAAATTTTAATGTTGCCTTCAAGATTAAACATTTACTATAACTTGTGGTAAATTTTAGAACTACTCTCTTAATGCGAAAAATCAGTGATACAGGTAAAAAGTTAATAAAATTGTGATGTGATTTATCATCAAACGAGATCTTGTTTACTTACAACACAAGCGAAAGGCATTGGTTTGTGTGCGAGCTCGAACACGAAGAAACGCACCGAAACAGCAACTAATGGTCAATAACTATATCGTTAGTGTTCAGTTTGCATCTCTCTCCTCTTGCTACTACTGTTAAATGAGTCTTACAAATTTACCACCCACTGACACTTTTCTGACGTGTTGCGTGAGGTAAAAGAGTTGGAACTAGTATACAAGAATGTAGAGTGAATTGAATGTCGACAGTGGCTCAGTTATAGACAGACTAATCGCTTAGTGCGTTCGTTCCATTATGGGAAGGTAATGAAATGAAATTTCAACCCAAAAAAAGAGCCTTTATTGTACGCTAATGATCGCTTGGGCACATTAAATATCGTGGTCGTAATATCCTCCATGTGAAAATGCCATATCTTGGGTGGCAGGTCAAGTCTAGTAATCTGCTTGTAAATTACGAAGACCCACTAGATGTACTGTATATAAGTCCGTTAATTGTAGTCCTTCAATATGGAAATTCTAGTAGCCAGCCACTATACATCACTAACGTAGAAGTGTTTCTAAGAATACGAATCAGTAGTGCTTGTCACTGTCTATCTTGATCTTATTTTACGAAGCTGGGCAGCTTCTGAAATCTTATGTCGTTAAATCATTACTGATGTTTAAACACCTTATGTTGTGATATCTGTAACTCTCCTCCCAGCATTTATCCACTTGACACATATGATCACAATAACAGCAAGCGCAGTTTCAATAAATATTCATTTCGTGTGTCATATCTATCACAATCTGCCTTTTGTCAAAGTCGCTTAAATCATCAGCAAAAGGCTGATGATTTAAGCGACTCTCACGTAATTACAGAAATGATGCTTCATAATCTTCCGAATAAATTACATATCCATACATACCATCATAAATTACATGCATCATAATCTTCCGAATAAATTACATATCGTATATTCACTGGATCAGGTGTTCTCACGACATCTAATTAGACGCAATGTCAAATTGTAGAGTTGATCATAAGGTTTTGGCTTTTCCATGTATTATAAATCCTAAATTGTGTTAAATATAAGAGAAAATTTCTCCATTTGGTAAAATTATAAAATTAAAAATATATTTGAAATATATAAAAATATTACAAGATTGGGCAATCGCGTACTTAACCACAATCAATTATTTCATGAAAATTACCACAGAGTAGTACATAAATTTTCAATATTCTTTCCTGTTCTATAAGGGAATGTCGAATACACTGGCCTCAAAAATCCAATGCAAACATTCAGTACTAAACTTCGATCATTAGTTAATCGAACATCTCTAATTTGCAAATTCTAAGTTGAAACTGGTTGTTTGGCATTCAACGGTCATTTTTTTTACACGGGAGCTAATCAAACTGAAACTTATAGTTAAAATGGATTCTGTGAATAACTAAAAACATTAAAACCCAAGGTCTGAATGAAACCTATTTGAGTAAAAATTGCATGTTTATTCAAAAGCCAAAGCTCTAACAAATCGCCTGTCAGCTCGGCATTCAATGATTTTACAGTAGTTTTAAGAACATGAAGCTGTCTACTATTTTTTGAATAGTACATAAATATATAGATGCCTTATATTACTTCTATGAAGCATCAAAGTTAACTCGTAATAAATCTTTGGGAAGAGTAATTCGATTTAAAATCAAAATCACGCACATACACATAGCCAGTATATTTGGTAATATTTCACAATTGTGATGAACTGAGGTCAAAAGATTTTTCCTCAATAATTCAATGTAAAAAATCAAATCATGTTTTCCTAGATATCTATTTTACATCGAATTATGAATCGGCGGAAAAAAGATTTTTTTAAATGAAATTATTTTTATATCTAAATGTTATTTTAATCTTTTTCAATGAATTGGTTTTTTTTATTATGCCTATACAAAAGACTAAAATAACTTAAAGATATGTATTTGAATTATAAGAAATTACGTCATTCCCAACAATGTCGTTCTCAATAGTTTGTGTATAGTAAGTAATTACAGTTTCACTATTTTTTTTTCTTCCAATTTTATCATTAATAACGAAATAAACAGGGATTTCGTTGAAGTATAATGTTCATAAAAATAGTTATCGTAAAAAATGTCCTGTGAGGAGCCATAAAAATTCAGCAAATATGAAATTATATATAACAAGCAACAAAGTCGATAAAAGTTCCCCACTTAATGTTTTAAAGAAAGTAATTTTCCGTTGATGTGAGAAAAATTTGCCGAAAGGACAAGTTCAGTTAATGGTGCCTCTTAACTGTCGACTCGCCATCTTTAATTTCTTCTGTTTTATGGGGGTAGACTCGGAATGTGCAGATAATATTTTTCCCACGCGCAGCCAGCGATTCTGGCGGAGTTCTCTCCAAGCGGCGTTTGTTTATTGAAAAATATTTGTTCAACGGAACCATCCCATTTATCACTTGCTGGTGGAACATTCGCACGCGATGCTTTCGCGTAATTAACCGGCTTTAATTCCCCAATTTCGGCCTGCTTTTCGAACAACTTTGTTTTGAAAAATGGATGTTTCCCTGTAACATCATTATGGCTCTCTCGTAAACCGGGAGCGAAGGAGACACCCACAGCCGAGCAAATTGGATTCAATCCCCAAATTGGCAAATTGAATTCCGAAATTGAGAAGGTGCGAAGTGATTTGTTGATTTCTTTAGAGATGGCTGGCCGTATTGAAATGGGAAATAAATATCGGGTTTAAGGCAGGAAATGTGTATTTCATGACTTCTACAGTAGTTTCGCTATAGCATTTATTTATTGGATGCAACTGTAGACAAATTCAATATTTCTTCGAATTATCTATTGTTTTCACTGTTAATTTCTCGCTCAAACATCCATTACATGGTGACTGGATTATAATTTTATAGTCATATTTACATATGCACAATCATTGAAGATATATTACGAGAAAATGTGAAGGCTGAAATTTTAATCAAAGTAAAAGGTAATAAAACAAATATAATCGCTTCAACACAAAAAAATTCAGTAGGGCTTGATTGATTTTATTAAATTTTGAATAATCTATGAAATTTTTTTTGCTTTATTTAAAAGTGGTTGAAAAATAAAGCAAAAAATGACCTAAGTGACACACATTACAGTTATGATGAAATTAAAAATATTTGTAATCAAGACTGAATCTTAAAAAAAAACTAATAAATCTTGTAAATTTTCGAATTTGTAATACCAGAGTATAAAAAAAATACATTTCACTTGATTTTTTTTTTTTTTTTTTTTTTTTTTTTTTTTTTGTAAAATAGAATTTTTAAAATATGCGAATGAAAACTAAATATAGGATGATACTTATGAAATTTATTACTTAAAATTTATTAAACGAATACAAATTTGTAGTAAAAAGTATAAATAGTTTCAGCAATTATTTAATTCGCTCACAAAATAAATTTAGTTTAATGAAAAAATATTTTATTATGACCAATTAATTGTTATTTGCTAATAACAAAATAATCGAAAAAATGAAAGAGTATTTTTCAAAATTTTTTTTAGTTAGAATAAACATCGATTTTAAATAAATTTTAGCAAAATTACACATGAGTTTATGGTGCAATAGAAACAATTACTCGATATATGTTCGATATATCGATTACTCATAATAAATTTTTCCCAGTTCATTTCATAATATAAATGAGACTTAAAATTACTGTGGATTCATTATAAAATATTAAATTACATGTTGGATTTTGATTTATATATATGCCCCGCGAATAAATGTAACTATTATTATTTCAATGATGTTTAAAAACGTAAATTAATCCAGGATTGAAGTTTTTAAATCTGTAATTTTCTTTTACGATTCATGGATTTAAATATCCTGTCTGTAGTTGCACTACTAAGTGTCATTTTACAAGTATTTTTGAATATTAAATTGTAATTTTTTGTTCATTCTGTTTTATCATTGTTTTGTTCTCAAATAACTTATGTAGATTTTCGTTTGGTCTCATCGCAAGTTTTAGTCTATAGTGATATGGGAGGAAATGGTGTCGCTGTTGTGTTTTGAGAGTAGTGGGTTCAGTCCTGTTTTGACCAAATACCGACGTGTTGAGAGAGAACATGCATTTCGAAATATTTTTTGAATATGATATGTTTCCTCTTTTAATGAACAGAAGTTAGGCGAGAAGTGTGCCAATTCAAATATTAACCTCCTCATTTGATTATATTCCTTAGCGCAAGGTTATGTGAACGGGGTGGAGTGCTTGATTAACGTTATTTATAACTGTCATTAAAAAATACGTGATTAATCATGTTTAATGGCTTAGACCCACAGATATAAGTAATAAAAAGCGAATATAATCAATAATAAATAAATATTACAATTTAAAAAATAAATATCAAAGTTATGCTTTGTTTTCATAATTGTATTCATTAAAAGATTAGAAAAATATTAAACTACCTGTTAACTTAATTTCCTTATAAGACACTTTTTAGTAGTTACATGTGAGATAATGTTATATGAAGCTAATAATAAATAAAATACATTAACAGATGCTTCACTTATTTTAGAATATTTAATCTGTTATAATACAGTTAAGTAATTTTATAAATGATAAAATTGGTCATTATACTTTACATATTTTTTAAAAAATACAAGCTTCCTTGTGACATGTCAATAATGTTTAGAAAAATAAGATATAATTTCATTTTTACAGAGCATGAGATTATATCTATTAATACTTAAAACAGAAATGTGAACTAATTTTTATTTTATTAATATATCTTATCTGCACACTTACGTTTTTTAATTAGAATAATATAAAAATTAAAAATAGAAATTATTTCTCAAGAATTTTTTTCATTTTTTTTAAAAAAGCTTTTCAAAATATGTAATTTAGAAACAAATTTTTCTTTACATGTGGAAGAAGAAAGCGATTACCACACGTTTTCTAAAAAAATATTTTTTAATAATGGCCATAATTATTTTAATTGTAATATGCGATAGCATTATCAGTTTTACAAAGCATTTAATTGGACCTTAAAATTGTTTAATTTGAATTGGTTTTTCTAAGAGTAAATCCAATAAAACTGTAATGATGCGTAATTACAATTTCTGTTTCATATTAAACTGTATTAAAAGATCTTCAAGTTTTGGCATTTTTTTAAGAAAACGTTTTTAAGTGTGCTCTCTCCTGTTTAATGATATAGTTTTGAAAATACTTAAAATATTAAAAAGTTTATTTTTATAATTTAATGTTTTGCCAAATTTAATTAATATCATTATAAGGATTATCATAAAGCTTCCAAAAAATTGTTTGGTTTTTTGATAATATTATTCTGGTTTTATTAAAAATATCCACCTTTTTCTGTACTTTGTGAATTTATAAAAAATAAACCGACGAATAACAATTGGCAGTGGTATGGGCTTTAATTTGATTCATATATTTGGAGATTATTTTTTAAAACAAGATTGAAAAAGTACGTTCTATCCATATTTAAAATATTTTCTTTAGCTAATCTGGCAGCTGAAAGGTTATGTTCTGGCGTTTCAGTTTAGTTGTTCGCGGGTTCGATTCCCACTCTGATGTGAATGCTTGTAGTTGTTCGAAATCCAATTTGAACAATAAGTCCTGGTTCAATTAGATTTTCAATAGAATTTGAACTATAATATGATTTCAATAGAATTTGAACTGTAAGTTCCGGTCCCGATAGAGGGTAAAAATTGAGCATGAGGAGACAAACTATTTAGAATGGACTTATCGTAGCTGGGTGATCGGGCAAATTTCTTGATATCATAAAATTCTGATTACAATCCCAGCCTCTATTGAACAATCGGACATGGTTGCTTGTTGAGATAGATGCTGGTGAATTTTCCGGGTTTTCTCCCTCGCGACACTTGAAGACGGCCTACTATCGATAAAAAGTGGCAATTTTCGCGAAGGATATTAAATGCCTTATTTAGCTCTTGGCTATTAGGCTCTTTACTAAGTAGTATCAAAACTAATTAGAAATTAACATATCCTTACCGTAAGAAAACTTTAATTAGGCCAAGAAACTGCTTCGAATTATGTTGAAAGAAGTAATTTTGTTGCTGCTACATATAGTGCCCAGTTACTCTACTATTAGTATTTAGTACAAGTGTCTACTATTAGTACATATCTACTATTTAGTACAAGTGATGGCACCTAGTGCATGTGCCATCGTAGCCTCGAAAGTGGAATTTCGAAATTTAGAAACACGGACCAAGCAAAACCCCTCTGAGTTTAACTTGTTATTAGCGGCGTCATTTTAGATGGAGGATATTGCGACCATGATACATTTAACGTATCCCAGCCGTTACGACACGATGCCAGCAGTCAGAAAAATGATGGATTTTCTATTGGATCGGAGTTCGAACTCACGACCTTCTGACAACGAGTGCCCTAACCAACCAGTCCACCGCAGCCTGTAAAATGAAATGTTTATCGTTTAATAATTTGAACACCTTGAATTAGTATACATTGTTCATTTATGCTGTGGAAATAAATTTTGCAAAAAGTTAATTCACATCGAAAGATTTGAAATTAATTCAGATAAAACTTCTTTACAGACTGTAAATTTTTATTGAATATCTTAAAATAAATTCTGAAAGAATGACAAAAGAGTTTAATTGTAACTTGGAAGAGTACAATAGAAAAAAAAATAAAAATAAAAAAATGAAAAAAGTTTCAAATTTTTACCAAAAAGTAAAAAACGTAAAATTTAAAATCATTTACCACATATTTTATACATTTAAACACTATAATACTATAATTTTTGGTTTTCAATTTTTTTTTACTTATTTCTATAATTGGTAAAGCGATTTTTCAGAAAACTGATTTTCTAACTATTATATTTTTAATAATTTATTTCCTGACAATGCATTTAAAATAATGGATTTTACCTGGTTCAGGTAGTATTTTATTCCGAATAAATAAAATATGTGTCAGTTTCACACACACACATATTTTATTTATTCAAAAATGTTCAAACTCGTGAATATTTCTTGATTTATTTATTTTGGTATTTAAAAATATTCTAGTTTCCGAACTTTAATCAATATTTTTAATTTTATCATCGCTCAAAATACTATTTAACTTTAAATACATAATAATAAAAACAAATTTGATTACCCTACAGATCATCTTGCAAATCAAAATTTCTCGAATTTTCAATTTATTTTCTTTTTGTAATAATAATTTTTTTACATAAAAGCCATTTTTTAAAAATAATCCAGTTTTATAATAAAAAGAGTAATAAACTAAAAATAAATATTTTCTTCAATGTACATTTCT
The DNA here is from genome assembly GCA_026290005.1 of Latrodectus geometricus. NCBI lineage: Eukaryota > Metazoa > Arthropoda > Arachnida > Araneae > Theridiidae > Latrodectus > Latrodectus geometricus. The sequence continues at coordinate 760,796 of JAPDSC010002623.1, forward strand.
ATTTTGAAATAGAAATGCACATTGAAGAAAATATTTATTTTTAGTTTATTACTTTTTTATTATAAAGCTGGATTGTTTATCAATTTAAGAGGAATGCTTATCAAATTTTTAAATAAGCAGAAGAATTACAATAAAATGCATTTGTTCATTAAAATTTAGTATATAAGCTAATTTACATAAATTATTTTAATTTGTACTTAAGTTAATTTAGTTTAGTATTTAATAAAGGTAAAGTTTCTATGCTGTGTAATTGCAATTCTAAATTTCTTTGATTTAAAAATCCAGATCTAACAAATAAACTGTGTATTATATTTAGCTTTTTTAATAGAATTAGAAACTACTATTTATGATTTTTATGGGAATTTTTATTTACTTAATTTTTAATTCAAGTTGAAAGCTAGTTAATTTGTTTTCTTTTAAACATAGTTTTTAAGGAAAATAGGTTTAGAATGAGTGAAAAAGGAAATTGATTAGGCACTGACTGGCATAATATTATCAATGTTTTAAATTAATACCCAATAATTGTTATAATTTCTGTAGTAAATCTTCACGTTTGACGATATCAAAATGATTTCATTATTTCATTCAATGAGTATGCCCCATAGTAATTAGTTGCTTTGAAATATGAAATGGAATAAAAGAATTGTTAATTTCGCTTCTACTACTCTTACAAAAGTGCTTGATATCCATTTAATTCTGCATCAGTCTCCACAAAAATTTCCTTTTCCCTACGATAAAAACACTTTGAAGTATAATCGTTATTGGAAACTAGATTTATTATCCAATTATAAGGAATTCCAAATCAAATAAGTGAATTTCTTTTTCATTGCCATACAAAATATTCAAATGGTTTAAGAAAAATTAGAATATATTTGCTTCATATAGTTTTTTTTT
>JAPDSC010002623.1:761699-779413 GCA_026290005.1 Latrodectus geometricus
ATTATAATTTTTCAATGGTATCTGGTTACATGAGATCAAACGAATTTTTTTTTTTCTAAATCTAAATTTAAGTCAGGACTTATATCACAAATCTAACTTAAAAGTCTTAAGAATAATATGTCAGAATAATATTTTGTAGACTGTTATCTAGAGCTACAAAAGATTTTGAAAATATTACATAAAGACTCTTATACACTAAAAAAATACAATCTTAAACCTACAGAAGTCCTTTTGAGTTGCATTACTTCATAGAAAGATATCTATTTATCATATGCTTTAAATGTAAGTTATATAAGATATCTTATTAATTTGATTAAATTGATGAGTATCCATTATTCAAAGCTTTTAACTTAAATCATGCTTTGAGTCGCATTATCTTAGTCTGACATAATGTTGAGTAATAGCAAGCATCGGCAACCTTGGTTACGCGTGGGAAATATTGAACGTTATAAAATTTTCAGTTAAACACTATACCACTCTACAAAACTAAATATCTGTAAGAATGAATAATAATATACAAATAACTGATTATAAATGATGCCTTTTTAAGTTTATATTTTAGATTTATATTCCATACTCTAGTTACATTGCTCCTTTAATTAACAGTTACAAATATTTCCTACTGTACGTTATCATGAATTTAAGTGGATTAGTTTATCATACCCCAGTTGAATGGTTATCTAACCCTGATTTGACATCTTAAGATTGTTTCAGGTTCTTCTTGAACATTTAAAGCATTTTGCCTTCCAGATAAGTTTTTCGAAGATAATGAGCCTTATCTAGTGGTGAAAGAAGAAATCTGAAAATTTCCCGAGCTCTATCAGCAGCAGAAAGCGTAATAGGCCGTGGGCTCAACACTCTTATCTTGCATGTTTGTTCCCGCAACTTGGGGGCAATGTAATTCCATTTGCATTTTATAAATCAATGTCAAATATTATTATTTACATAAAGTTCTGCTTTCATAAAGTGCACATTGTTTTGAGAATTTAAAAAAATTGTAGAACTACTTCCATACAAAAGTTTTGTTCATCCGCAAATTCAGCCAATCAAATTTCTTCTACCATGTTCCTCACTCCAGAGTTATCCAATGAGGAACGCAGTTATAAAAATAGCGCGCTTTACATATGCTTCTGATTGTAAACAAACAAGTTTGTTGACAATTAACGTTGAACTTAATATTTTAATTTTAGCGATGACTTCAATTATGAATTGTTGTTTGCATTGTGGAAAGAAAAATCTTGGAATCGTCTCTCCTTTTTCTGAAAAAAGTTGGAGCAAAGTAAAGGATTGCATTGACAAATGGATATTTCTTGATTGTTATGAGCGTACAATTTCTGAGAACTTACTAAAATGAGAACTTACTGAGCGTACAGTTTCTGCTTCTGGAAGAAGACGAATGTTTCAGTTTACCTACTGATAAAATTCTTGGATACCGTAAAAAAATGTTACCAACTGTTTACCGATAAGACCAGAATTTCTGCTGTTGAAAAACGATGTAAGAATTTATCAGAAGGCAATGGAAAGAAGCTGTTCCTGACAGTATCGTAGAGCACATATTCTGTAAATGTAAAAAGACTGCTTGTGTTGTTATATTATGTTCATGCTACCGTTCTAAAGTGAAATGTACTGAAATTTGTGCTTGTTATGGATGTAAAAATTGTGAACTAGAAACTGATATGGATTTTGAGGGTGATGAATCTTGATCAAAATTGTGTTTTACCACTGATAATTTTTTTCTTTTTATTCAAGAAATTATAAGAATTATTTCTGTAAGTACATAAATTTTCAGTATTTTAATCAATGACTTTCAAATGCTGTATATTTATTTGTTCAATAGTAAATTACTTTTTGGAGTAAAAACACATGTTGAAGTAATTTATATTTTAAAATAATGTGTTATTCATATAAATATAATTGTATTAGTCAAAATTATCATTATTTTGAAAAATTGAATATTATATTGAATAAGCTTGTATAATTTTGGGATAAATATTGTGTCTGCATTTCAATACTGAATATATTTTTATATAAATTACTTATCTAATTTTAGTTTGATATTAAATTATTGATTATATTTATTATTGTACAGTGTCAATCATATTGATTTGTAAATTAAGTAAAAGATATATATTTCTTGATTTGGATTATTAAATCCATGATATTCTATGTTTTGCTGAACAGTATTGATTCAATCTTTTATTATTTTTGAGGTTAACATTGAAATGTTTTAGACTTTTTCTGTCATCTTCCTTATTACTATAAAGATTAATTGTATGAAATTGCCCTATCTTATTTCAACATGTAGCTATTAGAATAGAACACATTAACAATGAAATTTATTATGCGTTATAAATTTAAACTTCAATTCCAATCTAATTTATCAATTTACATTTTATAGTAATAAATACCATTGTGAATACTAGTTAAAGTAATGTGATAAATAAATTATATTTTTCTCATAAATATTTAATTTAAAAGTATGCTTCTGAAGGTACAATTTATTTTGTATATATCATTTTATCTACTTATGAATATTTGTTTACTTATTTATTGCAGTGTAAACTGGAAAAAAAAAAAATTAAAATAACAGATGGAATTAATTGCATTTATTTTTCTAAAATATTAAATTGCATGTAATCTACATCAATGTTTTTATATGAAATGTAAAAACTGGTTTGTGTGTTTCTAGTTTTGTTTTTAGCTAAAATGTACATTTTATTTATCCAGTACTTTTTATGTAAATATAAACATAATTCTATATTTATATTTTTATTATGATTTCTAGTGAAATAATATAGTCCTAATAATTATGATAATGGCAGAATTGATTATTATTGTATTACATATTGTGTTATCGTGTGTATTCTTTTTTCACCGAGAAGTAAACAAACAAGAGTGAAATACTCGCATGTGATTGGCTGAATGAATATGTAACAATGCGCGTGTGTTCAAAGGCACAGTGAAAAAAGTGCATTGAATTTTTGTTATTTATAAAAAAAGGAGCAACTATTTTTTCCAGAACTTTTTACATTTATGTTTTCCACATAAAAATAGAGTTTAATTTTGTGTTTTTAAATTGCCCCCAAAGAAGTGATACAAAACTCTATTTTTAAGCTCCTTACTGATTTCAGCCCACGGTCTATAACTTTTACAAAGCTTACAAAGTACTGTCTTTTAAACACAACTGTAGTAAGAATCGAATTTGGTAACGTTTATATTCCAAAGAAATCATTATTTAACCATTAATCCATTTACGTCCATTTAAAATATATTGTTAAAATTATTTTCTACAAAAAAAGGCGATGTAACTGATATGAAAATAATGTAAAATGTACATCTAAAACAATTAATATTCTCTTACAGGGTTTACTGATTCAAATATGCATCCTAATCATAGAGTGAATAATCATTCTGATAATTACTGATATAAACAATGTAAGTGAAAATGAATGCTTATAACATTTTATTCAGTTGGCTCAGAAAATGAGGTAAAGATATTTTGGCGCATAATATAAGTAATTAGAGATTTGAAGTGAAATATTTTTAGTTTTTCATCAGTTGATGGTACTCATCATTTTTAACATTTCTTTCGCTATATGCTAAATAAATGAGCAAGCTTATTAGAATATACGAAGTTATATTCAATGATTAATTTGGTTGATTTATAAACAATGCTTTTGCTTAAATGAAATTAAAATAAAGGATATAGGAGAGAGATATAATTTTTTTAGGTATTTTAATTAGTGTCATGATCTCAAGTAATGTATTATTCATCAAAACTAGAACGTAAAAGTATGAATTAAAAAATGCAATTAATGGGAATTATCCTGTAAATTTAAATATTTCATAGAATAAGAAGATGTGCTCAGTTATATATTTTTTAAATAGAAGTGCAATTAATTTGAATAATTTTGTAAAAATGCTAAAAGAGCACAAATGCTAATGAAAAATGTTTTAATAAATTTTTATATTTTATTTCTTGTAATTAAATTTACTTACTTAAATGAAATCAAATGAATTGGATAATGTATTATTAATACATGAACACCAGTATTAAATAATGATCTGTAATTATTAAATTTATCGTAATTTTTAAAATAAAAAAAAACTAAGTATAGTTTTAACAAAAATTATTATGTTCCAATAATTTTAAAATATGTAATTCCTAAAAGAAAAATACATCGAAACCAAATATTTAAAAAAAAAAATTACCAAATATTTAAAGGAAATTATTTAAATAAATTATAGTTTCTTTAAATAAAGAAGAAATTTTGCAGCTTTTGTGTAAAAGTTAATGCACAAATGTGTACATTTAACTTTGCAAATATTTTTGAACTGCACTAAATTAAAGGTTATAATTTTAATACAAAAAGTAAATAAAGAATAAAATTTTATGTTTCATATAATAACTAAAACATTTTTTGAAAATTTTTCTCGCAAGTGTTTTCAAATATATTATTTTGTTCTCTCCAAAAAATGTTTAGAGTATTTACACTCATGTCCGATATATAAACATTTTTTTTACTTAAAATGTAACAGTTTAATCTTTTCGAATTGAGAAGAATCTAGTTTTTATTTTAGACTATCAATTTTGCTCATATTTTTTTAATAATGCTAATTAGTAGAATTTATAAAGAGATCTTCGAGTTGAACTAATATATAAAGAACTTATCTAAAAAATTCTCGCAAAGCTTATTTGATATTTTTATTTACTCTTTATTTTTTAATGCCTTGATTAGCCTAAAATATATCTGAACACATTTAATCTCAACAAATAATCATCATATTTTTCTTTAATCATAAACTTTTCTAATGATAGTAATCAATATGATAATTATTTTTATTTAGTTTTCACAATCTATAAAACATGTCAAAATTTACTTCAGTTCATGAAATAGTCACTATCGTAATTCGCACACAGTAAACATCTAAAACAATTCCATAAATATTAAGGAAATATTTTATGTGGTGAAGAAAGAATATTAATCTAACCCTTATAAAGATTACTTTTTTTCAGTAAACTGTTTATTTGCGTCCCTAACGGTTTTTAACAAAGAGATTTTCAATCTTCTCTAACATGTCACCATTAAAATCAAAAGATTTCTGAATATATCACAACTAAAATCAAAAGATTTCAAATTACTTTAGATTCAATTTACATGACCATTTGCTCAGCTTGTCAATATGAATTTTCAATTCAAGATTTTTGTGAAAATATCATCATAAAAATATTTAACCTATAAAATTATTTAAAAGGTGGGTAAAGAAGTTTTATATTTTCAAAAATCATTTGTATTTTTTAATTATAGAATATTTTCTTACATTTCTATAATTTTTCTTAAAGATAATAATTTTTAAACAGTTTATGCTATAAAGTTTCATAATCAAATATAAATTTAGGTTTACTTTGTCCAATTTGTATTTATTTCAAATATTCTCATCTATTTTTATATTGTAAACAACATTCTATAATTGCTTCATATGTCCTTTTAAATCACACATACTTCATATATACTTCTCAAAAAAAAAAAAAAAAAAAAAAAAAAAAGTATTTAATTTGAAATTAAATCACACTTGATATTTGACGATGTAATTTACATGGGAACAAAATAATCTAATTCTGGAATTTACAATTTCTCAATTTCTCTCTCTCAAAACATTTTCTTTCAATTTTTAGAGGTAGAAGTAGGGAAAGAAGAAAATTGTAATTTTAAAGTCTTTAGGAAAGATACAATGAGACTTAAAAAATTTCCCTTACACATCTCAAAATATACAGAATAAATTTCAGAACTTAATAAAAGACTTCTTTTTCAATTATTATATTTTAGAAAAAAAAAATTGAATCTACAAATTTTAGTTCTAAGAACTTTATTCAAACAAAGTTTAGTGATAATTACAATCATTGCTTTTTTACAAAAGCTTAATTTCATAAAAAAATTACATTTTTTTAAACTCTGAACATTAAATTTTAGTTTCCCATAAAAATAAACTGCAATTATTTCTGACAGATATTTGAAAATGCTGTCAATATTAGTATTCTAAGAACTAATTGAAAATCTTATTCTTTGAAAGTTGTATTTTGAATGAAATTACCTTACTGTCAAGCAATATAAAATGCGTTTAATACTTTTTTTTAAAAAAATTAAATTATAATATTTATTTAAGTAAGGACCTTCTAAAGGAAGAATATCAAATACACAAACAAAATCATTTTATTATGAGCCCCATTACTAAAGTCAACAATGACTTTGCATTTACCTGAAAATGTTTGTATAAAAATCCAATTTAAAATTAATTTAATAAGCAAAATCATCAATGCAAAATCAGATTTAGATTTAAAATTTTTTATTATTAAAATAAATACCAAACATTTACGAAGACAAACTGAAAAAAAAAAAAAAACACTTAATGGCTACGGTTTATTTTTTAGCGAGTCTGTATTCTAATTTCGCAAAATATTTATCTAATTTAGATTTATAGGTAATAAAATAAACATCAGTATAAAAAATTCTGGAATTCAAATTGAAAAAGTTATTTATGAATATAGAAAGTTTAGACAGTTAATATAGATTCAAAAATATAACTGCAAAGAAAACGCTTTGTAAGAATCTTAAAGAAAATTCATAAAATTGAATTCTTAAGAAGAGTTTTGTTTTTGAATTCTCTATTCAGCATTGCCAATAATTAAAATCTTTGAATATGCTTTTAAAAATAAATAAAAATGTATAGATAATTCAAACATTCCAAATGATGAAAAATAATCTGTAAAATTATAATTTAAATTTTTAAAGAAAATCTAATCAATAAATAAATCGATAAAATATCAGTGTGAAGAAATTTTCTTGAAATTCGGTGGCGCAGTGGTAACGTTTCGCGTTCTCAACCCAGTTCTATCTTCTTGGGCCAACCAAAGTGAACTCAGTGTTTCATCTCTTCAGTAGGTCGATAAAACTAGGTACCAAGAATACTTTTAGAATTAAACACTGGGGGTTTCGTCTTATGTTGACCACCTAACAGGGACATGCTTTCCACCCCAGAGTCCTCGGTCAAGAAAACAGATATGGACACTGTAAGGCATTTGCCACTCACGTGCCAAAATTTAGTTGTTTTTTTTTCAGTTTAGAAATCTTAGTAGCAATGTTTATAATTTGTTTTCTTCTTCAGAGAATCTAAACTAAAAAAAGTATCGTTACACAATTTTGATTTTAGACATAAGTATATTGAGATAATTTCATAAATAAAAAAAACTTAATTTAATTTATCTTTATTCTTTAAATATCAACAAATTTCTAACTATATATTTAATAAAGTTATTTTTAAAATATTCACATTAATAATAACACAAATCAAGGAATTTTAGTTAATTTTTTAAAGTTTATAAAAATACTATTTGGAAATACAACTTTAATTAAAATTTTGTTAACATCTAGAACGTTTTTATTTTTTTCAAATATAATTATAAAACTACACACTCAAACGTGACTTAGTTAATAGTAATTTTAACATATTTGTAGGCTATTTGTACACATTAATTAAAGAGATTTTCTGGATAATGGTGTAAACTATCATTTTACTATTTATTTATGTATTATATACATAGATTTTATAATTTAATTAAATATTTTTTTCTTATATTTCTGGTCTTCTAGAATTGAATAGTCTTCTTGTCCAAAAAGTAACTGTAGAAATATAAACTGAAAAATTATTCTTGCCTTTTGGAATAAAAGCCTTATTTATTTTTAGAGAAGTTTACAACTTAGCTCACGTATTTAATTCTACAACTTAGCTCATGTATTCAACTTAGTTCATGTATTTATTTATTTTTTGATAGTATCACTTTGTATTAAAATATAGCACCCTTATATGTTTTTTATTGAAGCCCAGGGGCATAGTGGTAGCGCATCGCTCTCCCAAGGCAATGGTCCGATGCTCTATCCTCAAGTTAGGAAAGATCAACTCGGCTTTTCATCCTTAGTGGGTCAATAAAATCGAGCACTAAGTATGCTTGGGAGCTAAACGCTGGGTATTTTGCATTAGGTTGTCCATCTAATTAGGGCATACGCTTCTCAATCCGGGCCCTCGGTCATAAAGATATGGGCACTGTAGGCCTTCTTCGTATGGGCTGTCGTGCTACTTTTAGTTTATATACTTTCGATTAATGCTTACCATTTACTATTTTGACGTCACTAAGAGGACAAAGTCAAAGATTGTTGTAAGATATTTGAATCTCCTTTACATTCATAGATTGTAAAATATATTCATCTGTCGCTCACCTACCGTTACCCAACAGTGGTTGAGACCGATCCCAACTCCTTCTATCCAAATACGTTGAGTTATCACCAATCAGTGCGTACATTACTGTTATAAAGACAGGTATAATAATTCATTTAGTATTTTTCATTTCATCTTTATTCATTTCATCTCTTTATTTTTTCATAACATTAATAAATACTTTTTTTTATCTGTGTTCGAATCAAGAATAACTGAATAGTAAACGAAAAAAAAAAAATATATATTTCGGAGGCATAACCCTGCTTTGTACAACAAAAAAGCAAAGTCATATAAAATACATGTATGGAGAAGAAAAGTAACTTTATACTAGTGATTTCATTTGTTGGTATTATCATTGATGTGGTTTGTGTTTCTCGCTCTGTAATTTCTTCTTTGATCATGAAGGCCTGACTAGAGTCTACAGTTTAAAGTAAATTCCAAACCAATATAAACAACCACAGCAGAACTTAAAAACAATTCCATTAATTTCTAAGCCAAATCTATAAACTACAAACCAGCTCGGTGGCAATATTGTTGGAATAAACATCATTTTAATGTCTACAATAGAAGAAGAGTATGCCAAACTATCATTATTTCAATGCACTTTTCCTGAATATTATATAATAAAATAAATTCTTTTATATATTTCTTAGGACTTGAGATATAATAAATCTAGAACATATAATACTTATTTACAGATTTTTCCTTTATAACATAACAATGTATAGCTGATTAGCAATAGCCTAATGTGACTGTGAATTATGCATTTGCTCGTTTTAATAATTTAACATCGAATTTATAAGATTTTCTTGGGATACCAAAAGTTTACATCAGATATTTGCAGTAAAAATTTGATCTCAAAACTATTTTTATTCGTATTATCATTTAAAAATATTGTAATTAAACTAAACTGTTAATTAGTTTTAGTATATTTCACAACATTTTTAAACAAAGTCAAATTATATATTTTATAGATATTTAGAACATTATACGTTTTCCAAAATTTGAATGCTGTTAGAAAGTAGTAGCTCGCTCAAAGTTTTACTGATCAGGCAGGGGATGTTTTTGGATAATTTTCTCTCAGCATTTTTAAGAAATATTCTATTTATAAGAAAGCAATTGCCTATTGTGTCCTCCTTATGGAAAAATATTCTCTATGTCAATTTGTTTATTCATACTCTCCTAGTAATCAATCCTATATATATTCTTTATTTCTTAACAAGTCAAGAAGGGGCACTATTTATTGCATTCAATATTTCAAGAGTACCTCTAATATTTCAGGAGTACCACTTTCGCGACGAGAAGCGAAAACTCGCGCTTATCGCTAAGGCAGGAAGTCTCCGGGATCGGAGGCGTTTTTGCTGTTAAACCTAAATCGCGAGGGAAATTTTAGTTACCTAAATAATTTCTAATTTAAATACATATTTTATATTAAATACTTCCACTGAAAAAAGTGAATTGTTCGAAAAAGTCGCACCAGATACATCCTCAGGATATTTACACAGACACGGATTAGTCTCTTCTGTAATTAATTTCATTAGTGTACCATCAAAATAATACTTATCAATTTCTTCTTCAACTAAATTATCCACTTCCAAGAACTGCTTTAAATGGTAATTCTGATAAATTTTCTATTGTGGAGAACCATGGAGAAGTAATTGATTTCGAAGCACTCGGCATACAAATGCCCAAAACTTCTTCATTATCATTAGATCTCTAGATTATTTACGAATTGAACAATCAAAATATATTTGTTGTCACTAGCACTACTACCAGAATCTGTTTCAGAATCAATATCTGAAATATTTTACATCTTTTGCTCCTGTTATAAGCTCAATTAAACATTTTCGAAACTTCGACACTGCAACGGTAAAAACAGTATGAATATTTAAGTCTGTAAGGTCAAACTATTCAGTTAAAACTAGACTGCAAACCTAAATACCCAACGCTCTAGCGAAAATTAAAACTCTCTTATTTATTTTAAGAAAATACCAAGCGAGAATTTAAAGAGCTGTCATAGTCATTCAGAAAAGTTTATTTTCCCTTATGTTTATACAATCAAAAACCAAGTGTGTGTGAGACCTGCTTCTCTCACATTTTGAGTAGAAGGTCAAATCTATATACAAGTATCTGACATCATATAGATATATAATACCATCTTGTGCCAAAAATTATAGATCTTAAAACGTTCCAGGACATTGGCACAAATGTATGACGGCCTGGAAATGAAAATATTTATTACTGGCAGGTACACGTGACAGTTGGTGTGAAAGGGATAGTGAGTATAAAAGAGAGGATATAGAAGTAATCTCTGTTCTACATACACTACTCTTACACATTGACTTTTGTTCCCTTTATTCTACCATCATTTGCGTTATTCAAATAATTTGGAAAGACAGGATCTAGTGTGAGGAAACTCATCGATTTTAAAGGTCTTAGACAAATTTTGGCAAGAATTCTAAATTATGTGTACTATCAATAATTTCTGGCCTAGTAATTTTAAAGTCAAAGCCTAGTGCAAGGAAACCCATAGATTTCATGGCTCTTATACAAATTGTTTGACAGAATTCCAAATTCTATTTACTATTAATAATTCCTGTGGAAATTTTTTCATTGACTTTCTAAAAGATCATGTCTTTCCAGGAATTGTCTTTCTTATGGGCGTCTCTAATTGCAGGGGAATAGCGACGACAAATTAATCTGTTCTTAGCTCTTCGGTTAAAATTCTTCCATTGAATTATTTCCATTTATTAAATAGTTTCTGTAATTTGGTAAAGATATCGAAAAAGCTATATCCTTTCTTAAAATAAAAATGAGTGATAATGAACAAATCCAGGAATTATTAAGGTATTAAAATTGATTTTTGAAAATTAATTAGAATAACATAATAACGTTTAATTCTGTAAATAACAATAAATGTTAAAAAGTTTTAGGGAACAAAATTTAAAAAAGGCTGGAACATTAATTAAAATTTAGAAAAATGTTGAAATTATTTATATATAGGGAAAAAAAGTTTCTACTTGAATCATTTGGACAAAATTTCTTTGCAAACAGTTAAGTTGAATGGATTCGCTTACAAAAGAGTTACAGAATTACAAAAAGTTACAGAATTTACTTCTAAACTAGTTGTTAAAGGATTCTTATGTTCAAATGGTTAGATATAACGCTTTATGTAAAGAAATCGGTTGTATCCTACATAAGTGTCGATGATGAATCTTAAAAAAAGATTTCTGATGAACGTATGAGACACTATTGCTATTTTTTTTTATGCCAGAATATACTTTAAGAGCTTATGCAGTTTCAAATGGGTATGACACGTTATCTTCTTCTTGAGAAGACATTTTTCTGTAAAGATTATTGAGTTACCACAGTTGTAAACTATTGAAGTTGTGACTAACAGTTTTATTGTGCATGAAAACTTGAGACTGAAAAGTTGATACCACTAATTATGGTAAGAAACTATAAAATTGTCGTGTTTTAAGAATGTGAAGAAACTGTTTACTGTATGTGACTCACTCATAAAAAATTTATACTTTTAGGAATAAAAAATTTGATAATTTTCTTCGGAAGTTGGTTCATTTTGTTTGCAGATTGTTTTGGTGCATAACAACTAACCAGTCCACAAACTGCATCTAAAGTTAAAAGCTGCTCTATTGGACTCTTTTCGTATGAATTGAGCAATTAAAATTTTATTTTGTTTAGGAATTGTACAATCATTTAATATTAAGTATTGAAATTAGTTAATAAAAAGTCTTTTGATGTGGAATCTGGAGAAAAGGGAGATCCAATAAAAATGTTTTAGAAACGAAATAATGAAACGGGAATTTTTTCATCATTAAAAAATATGGGAGAAAATATGCTTTTCAAATGTATTTATAAAAAGTGGCTCTTTATAAAATAAGAGAAAATTAAAAAAAAATTAAGATTTTAAGGAAAACAATTCTGAACTAATCTGTTTTGTGCATTAAACATTATTGCCTTATACTAGATCATGATTCTTAAATGCAATGAGGAAAATAAAACCAGTCTTTACTAAATATAAAAAAAACTTACATATCAGTTAATTTTAAATGTCTTACAGTATAAATTAATTGATATACTACTAATAAATTTGATGATATTCATAATTTGTTGATTTCATTCCACTTAAAATTTATAGTAATTTTATAATATTTATAATTTGAGAATGCAGTCTGAATTCCTTTGCTTCGCTTTCACACCATGTTTAAAATTTCTTTTTCATAAATTAAATAAAAAATTATTCTCTGTTTTATATTATTTAATTAAAAGAAAGTAATAATTATAAAAGATAATTAAAAATGGAATAAATAGTATGAGTAAGAATATGTTTTTAAATTTAAATTACTTTTGAAATATGTACTTTTAACTATAAAAATTAGCAAAATTAAAAGGTAACAAATACAAATTCATCTTAATTTGTACAAATTTTGAATAAATTCAGTTCAGAAAAAAATTCCCTTCAGAAAAGGCTATAAAAAATTTTACAGATGATATCCATGATTTAAAGAATTTCGTTTTACGCTTAATTTACATTTTTATTAATGCCCATGAATTATTTTTATGCATTTTTAACAAAAAATATTGTTTTTTTACAAAATCACAATTTTTAATTAAATTTACAAAATGTTTTTATGCAATTGTTTATTATAATTATTAATTATTTATTATTTTATGTAATTATCTTTTATGAATTATTTTTAGATTTAAAAATTACTTTTAATGAATTTTTCTCAAAATTACATAAAAATATTCATATAATAATTAACATATATGAATATTTTTATATAATTTTGCATATAAATAATTCATAAAAAATAACTATATAAGATAATGAATAGAAAGTATTACAAAAAATAATTGAATAAAAGTAATTAATAAAAAGTAATTTTTATTTTGAAAATTGTAATTTTGTTGATAAATAAAATTTTAACTAAAAAAATTTCATAAAAAAATTAAATTTATTTTTTGTTAAAAATACATAAAAATAATACACAATATTTGATGCGAATATAATTATGAAGAAAATAGTTGATAATGATTTGTATTTAGTTTCTTTATTAGTATTTTCCGAAGTAAATTTATAACGTAAAAATGTGTTTACTAAATACTTCTAACTATTGAAGTTTTTATAATAAAAGGAGCAACAAGCATCAAAATGTTATTTATTTCATATGCCTGTGTAACAGGAAAAAGAAACCGCATCTACCAATTCTATTTTCGCTTGAAAGTTTGATATTCCAACCAATTCGAACAGCTATTTTTGGCACAATAAGCCGCTACCCATTACAACATTTAACTGCAATCCAATTTCAATACGTGGTGTATTTCTTCTTCTATGAAAAACATATAACAAACTTTATGTCACCAACATTCAACTGCGATAATGAGGAAGAGAAACTTCCTGCAAAGTTTTCTTTTTTAATTATAATATTGATAAATCATACAACAGAATGTTAATTCCGAGCATATCCAAAGTTGTAGTATTTTTATGTAATTATTTTAAAGAAATCAATAAAGAATGTAAGTGATAAGACATTCATTAAATTTAAATTTTGAAATTTACGCAAAAATATTAAGGTTACAAAATTATAATTTATAATTATTTCACTTCAAAAACATTACATTTGCTTGACTATTTAAAAAATTATTACTTAAATGATACAATTATTTTAAGCAACAGAGTTCTGTACTTCATAACATGAAATTTGATTATAAAAATCTAAAATCAGCAATGATTTGTGTTGTTTTTCACAACATAAACCTTCAATAAATTCACGCTAAATTTATATGAATTTTTGAGATCATTTTCTTTGAATATTAGCATGTATTCAACAACAGTGCTTAAAAATAAATGGCATTGATGATTATAGATTTTATTTATTAATATTTTAGATTTGTTATTTAAGTTTTAGAACAATGAGTTATTGAAGCAATTATCCAGATTCGAGATTAGGCCCAATTTGATTGGAGAAAGACCCGATAAAATGAAACTTCAAAATATTTGCTTAGGAAGTTTTAAATACTTAAAATCATTAATTTTTTAAGTGATAGATTTTTTTAGTCTTAAAATAGCTTATATTTACTGTAAGAATTGGCTTAAAATAAAGAAAATAAAAGAATATAGGAAAACGAAGCATTTTATTGATAAAAATACAAAGTTAATTTTTTTTTTACTTAACTAAAACAAATGATGGAACTAAGCCAACTAATACTTTTTTTGATATATATCAAAGAATGATTTGACAATTGATACGGAATTTTTTTAGAATTAGTAGTTTAGGTTATTTTATATTAATCACATGACTAGAGATCAGCGAATCAGAGAGAGTTTTTTGTATTTTCTCTTTTAAAATTTGTAATATAAGAGTAATCATAATAATTTCTTGATATTATTTACTAAACATTTTAGAATAATACATTCTATTATAATATTTTATGAGAGTTAAGGTTATCGGTTTATAAGACTTAGCATTTCTTTCAGGAAATTGGGTTAAAAAAAATACTTTTTTTACTTTCATAATCTTTTCCAAGTAATTACCTTTTGTTCACTTTTCAATACTAGGGATTTTGTTAGTATTTCTAATCTTTTTAAGTTTTACAGACTAATGTACAAAAGAAAACAAGTATTATTTTAAATTTTCTCATTTTTTTCCAGTTAATACTCGTTTAAGTTTTACTTCAAAAAGTTGACACCTCTTCCACGTATTTACTTATTTTCTATGTGTTTTTTTCCTTTGTAATATTCTTTCTAACTTTCCATAGGTTTTTAAATCCCACCTTCACAATAGAATCCTTAAGCCTATCAATTTTTTTTTCACTTAGTTTTCTTCATTTTATTAAGACACGTAAGAAAATTCTTTTGTAAACGAATATATACACACACTTTTTGGAATGGGTATGAAGTTTATTTCCATTAAAAGACTTAACTTATAAAAAAAATTTGATGAAATTAAAAAAAAAAAAAACATTGCATGCGGTTTTTTTTCCATTTTTGTGTGCAGTCAATTGATTCTAGAATCACCTTTAATGATTCTGGTTTCGATAGACAATATCTATTCGATAAAAACTAAGGATTTTTATCTAAAGCGGCCTAGAAATTAGTTATCGAAGCTTGCGAGAGAATTGAGACAAGATTTGATGATGTTTAAGTAGAAGACAAGGCCAGTTATTTCGTTCGTTAGCTCTGCAAAGTTAGTGTGTTATTGGGCTTGATCGCCTGGAGGAAGCGCGATGCTGCATATAACAAGATGATCCAGGGCATCGAGCTCCACTTCCTCATCTTCTTTTGAATCCATCTCGCCCTTCTCGGGAATCAAAGGTGAGCAGCGAAGAATCTGCCGATAAACAGGTGTTCGTGCTTCTGTTGTATCTTATTACCAAACATGACAAGACCGTGCTGGATGCTTTTTCTTATGCTCCTCTTGGTTTGCCTGCAGAGATCATGGTCTCAACTGCAATTTATGGTTTTAATTCAAGGAGACCAAAGACTAAACTACGAAGGACTTAACTATGATTCAGAATCTGAATTTCTATTTATAAAATATGAAATTGTGTACTTCTATTTTCAGAAGCTTTTAGAATAATTTTAATGATTTCTTGTTTTTCAGAAAAATAGCTAAAAATAAAAGCTGAGGAAATATATATTGTATTTTTGTTTTACAAAAACCATTTCAATTATTTATTTAGTTTTCAAATAAAATTATTCATTTATTTCCTAAATAAAAAATCAAATTTAATAGTTCTTAAGGAAAAAGTTACTCCCCCTGAGATCAAATTTTGGAGCAATCTGTTTTTCCTTCTTTTGTCAATTTTGGTAGTCATTATATGAAATATACATTTAAATAAATTATTCTAAATTAAGTTTTCATAAAATAATACACAAGGTGTCTAATATATTTTCACATTAAATTTATTCAATTAGTTATGATCTCTTTAACTTCAAAAACCTTTTGCGAATTCATTAAAACTGATCTCTGGCTTTTTTTTTTTGGTTATTGTTAAATATTGTTTGATACGAATTGTCATAAAATGTTAAAAAGTAAGTAATAATAAAAAAAAACAAAACAAAAAGTTTTAATTTTGCGTGTATTTTAATGATTGAGGAAATGTGAAGTAAGCAAGATGTATAATTATTAATAATATAATATATTATATGTGTAAAATTTATTAATGTAATATTAACAAGCTAAATATTGAGCATTATTAATAGTATAATTAATGTAGATTTTTTTTTATAATATTACTTGTGATTAAGTGCAAAATAAGGATTTTTCCTACCATAAGTTTTCAAATCAAATATAATTCTTAACATTTTTTCTAGAATTTGTTTTATTGCTTAATTTCTAAGTTTATCTGCGAATATGAAATAACCAAGTTGATATTTGAAAATAGTATCAAATTTTGTATAGCAATTTCCTGCATCTCAATATATAATTTGTAACGCTGCTCAAATTTCACATCGTTTAAGCAATTATGAATTGAAATTTATTTTGAATTTTTGAATGAATAGTTTCTTCGTATCAATGGCTTTACGGTTTTGCAGTTAAAATAATGATCTCATATTTTAATGTACAAAACATAAATCCTTTTCTCAATGACAACTGCTGATTTGTTCCTCTAGATGGCGCTAGTAGTTCACTGATATGAATCAACACTACTGCGGCCAGGGCTAGCGAGTGCGACACCTGTTCGGGGCGCCCGTGTCCTCTCACCAAATGGAATAGGAGAAAACCGCCGATGTTCGACGCAGTGATGGCGATCGCCAAGTGTCGATCCAAGACCACCAGCTCGACATCAGAACGTTTGTGAGAGCCCATCTTCGTCCATACCGGATTTTCAATGTAAGAGGAGGATTAGGAAAAAGAGTTGACGATGTTTTAGGAAGAGACCATTATCCAAGAAGAGAGGAGAAGGCTTCCTACTCTCTGTGGCCTCTGAAGCCTAGCGCTGCGGAGGGTGAAAAAAAAAGTGCCGTGTTTCGCCGTGAAACAAAACTACAGAAAATGGTGAGAGATAAATCGTCTGCAAATCAAATTCGCAGACGATATTGTGGATAAATGTAGAAGAAAAGCGAAATTTATAAAAATCCTGATAAATATATATTGGATTTCGTATTTTCATTTAAAGTATAAACGTTGGTGTCAGAAGTTTACTCCTAGATGAGATGATTTTGAAGAAAACATGCCAGTTACTGGCGTTGTTAGCTTGTCTTTGGGTTACCATCAAAGGTAAGTTTCTTTATATAGTTACCTTCCTTTACTTAAAAATGTATTCTAAATTACCGCTTTCAGTCTGGATTCCTATGTAATAATATTCCATGTTTTCTATTGGAACGAAAAGAGAAACTGAAACTCGATTCGGATCGTTGATTATTTGTGACTCGTCTTAGAATTCAGCTCCATCTGTCGACTTTTAAGCAATTA
>JAPDSC010002625.1:0-19196 GCA_026290005.1 Latrodectus geometricus
GGGAGGTGTGTTGTGGTCCTCAGCACATCAATCGGCTTTATGGATCAAGCGATCGGTACATCTGCTGGATGACTCGTTAAGGGTGGAGGCCATCATAGGGATGTACTGTGAGCGTATAGGATCTGGCTAGCACTGGTGCAGCTGGTCTGCATCCCCTTGTTGGACTCGGTGGTGGGTGGTGCGGTCAGGTCCCGAAATTTTAAAAAATTCACTAATGGAGAACAAAAATTTTTCTTTTCTCCCTCGGGAGCACTTAGGAATAAATGAACATTCGAAATTTTTTCTGATCAAAAGAAAGGAGGGTTCCTTTGAAAATGTGTCCCCCTTTCTTATACATAAAGGAATATCGGGTTTAATTGGGGAAGTGAAAGATATCCGTAAGTTACGTTCTGGTGACTTATTAGTGGAGGCTGCAAACTCAAAACAAGCAGCATTGTTAATCAACATGCAAAAGATTGCAAATATTGAGGTAACTGTTTCGCCTCATGGTTATTTAAACTTTTCACAAGGTGTAATTTCCGCAAGGGATCTGTTGAACTCGCCGACGGATGAGATTCTTGAGAATTTGCAAAGTCAGAAGGTCTGTGCTGTTAAGCGCATTACTGTCAGAAGAGATGGCAAAGTTCTTGAAACTAAGCATCTCATTCTGACATTTGCGACACCAGACCTTCCAGACAATATTAAAGTTGCATACATGAATCTTCCCGTCCGGCCCTACATACCTAATCCCTTGCGATGTTTTCAGTGCCAACGTTTTGGGCACTCGAGAAATGCTTGCAGGGGCAATCTGACTTGCGCTCGCTGCGCAGCAGTTGGCCACGATAATTCGACCTGTACAGCAAAGGAGGAATGTGTCAACTGTCATGGTGACCATCCCTCCTATTCTCGTAGCTGTCCTCAATGGGTACTCGAAAAAGAAATAACCACCTTGAAAGTGAAAAATAAAGTTTCCTACCCTGAGGCTAGAAAAATAGTTACCTCTCGGACACCGCAATCTGGATTGAGTTATGCAGCCGCTGCAAGAAAGGTCACCAGAACTATTAGCACTCAAACAGATACTATGTCACTCCCTGTTACAAGATTACCCCAAACTAACATTGAAAGACCAAAATCTACATCTCCAATTATCAGAAGAGCTCCTTTGTCTAAATCCAGAGGAGTTAAATCCTCTAAATTAAAATCTGCAAAGGAGGGTTTCCGTAAATCCTCCTTATCCACCCGTAGAGCCATGACCCTGGAAGCTGATGCTGTCTCCCTTCATCCCTCGGACGATAATTTATCGTTCGAGGAAATGATCGAGGACTCGCCTTCCAGGGAGGAGCTTTTCTATTTAAAAAATAATTTCCTTTGTTTCTTGGAACTGCCATGGTTTAAGATCACATCTTGATGACATCAAGTCTATTTCATCAGCTTATAACCCCGCATGTATAGCACTTCAGGAAACTTTCCCGAAGTCTAACAATAATATTTCTATGCGTGGGTTTCAATGCTTCAGAAAAGACTGTGGTGACGATGGTGCAGTGTCTGGAGGTGTTTGTATATTAACATCGAATAACTTCCCCAGCACTGCCCACCCATTAAATACTACTCTACAGGCTGTAGCTATAAGAATACATACAACGTGCTTGGTTACAGTCTGTAGTTTATATTTGCCACCACACGATGCCATCCGCCAAGAAGAACTTGATAATCTTGTTGATCAGCTGCCAACACCATTTTTGTTGGTGGGTGACTTTAACGGCCATAATTCTTTGTGGGGAAGTAGTGATTCGAATTCTCGCGGTCGTCAGATAGAGCAGTTTATTTCTGATAACTGTCTCTGTCTGATAAATACCGACGAGAAAACATATTTCCACACTCCCACTAGAACATTTCATTCTCTCGATCTCGCCATTTGTACACCCTCACTTCTGCCATTGTTAAGTTTAACAGTGGGGAATGATCTGCATAATAGCGATCATTTCCCTCTTGTCATCTCCCAGGCTGGAGGTACTAGTGTAGAACAACGTCTACCTACGTACGTGTACAGTCGGGCAGATTGGCTTTTATTTACACAATTGGCAGTTGTTGATGATAATATGGTGATGATCAATGATATTGACAATGCCGTTAAAAATGTCACCGAAACAATTATAAGTGCAGCTGATACTTCTATACCTAAAAGTTCTTCTATAACAAAACGGCGTTGCAAACCATGGTGGAACCAAGAATGTCAACAAACATATAAAAAACAAAGGAAATTATGGGGGTTGTTTCGGAGGTACCCCACAACTTAGAATCTTATTGCCTTTAAGAGAGCAAAAGCATTAGCTCGCAGAGCTCGTCGTTGAAGTCAGAAGGAATCCTGGTCTCGCTATGTCTCTTCAATTACACCTTCCACATCCAGCAAGCAGTTATGGAGGAAAGTTAAAGCAGCCAATGGTATCTATACAGAATTTTCACTTCCTGTTTTGAAAACCGGAACTGCTATATACTCTTCTCCAATGGATATTGCTAACGTCTTTGGTGAAACATTTGCTAGCGTTTCCAGCTCTGACTCTTACAGTCCTTCGTTTTTAAGGACAAAGAGTCGAGCTGAGCAAACTTCAATACGTTTCAACCAAAGACAAGCTTTTCCTTACAAATGCGAATTTCGGATGTTGGAATTGAAGCGAGCATTACAGCAGGCTAACAATACCAGCCCAGGACCAGACGGAATCAGCTATCAAATGCTTCGACATTTAAGTCCAGTTTCCCTGTTGAACTTATTATATTTGTTCAATAGGATCTGGACTGAAAATGCATTTCCATCAATTTGGAGCGAAGCAATAGTGATTCCTGTCCTTAAGTCTGGTAAGGATACTTCGAATCCTTCACATTATCGACCAATAGCTCTGACGAGCTGTCTTTGTAAGACTCTC
Organism: Latrodectus geometricus; assembly: GCA_026290005.1. NCBI lineage: Eukaryota > Metazoa > Arthropoda > Arachnida > Araneae > Theridiidae > Latrodectus > Latrodectus geometricus. Next base: position 2,901 of record JAPDSC010002625.1, read on the forward strand.
GAACGTATGGTCAACGCCCGTCTCGTATATGTCTTAGAAGAAAATAAATGTATACATGTAAATCAGAGTGGCTTCCGTAAAGGGAGATCCACTCTAGATAACATTACACACTTGGAAACCCAAATCCGCAACGCTTTTGTGCGGAGAAACCATCTGGTTTCCATCTTCTTTGACATCGAGAAGGCATACGACCGTACGTGGCGATATGGTATTCTCCGTAAATTATATGATTTTGGCTTTCGGGGTAATCTTCCGATATTCCTTCAGAATTTCTTACGCTCCCGAGTTTTTAAAGTTCGTATTGGACACCTTTTGTCCAGTACTTTTATTCAAGCCGAGGGTGTTCCCCAAGGCTCTATTTTAAGTCCAACAATTTTTAATTTATTCATCAGTCATATTCTTCATCTTTTATCATTTCCTGTTTATGGCACAATGTATGTAGATGACCTGCAAATATCTTGCCAAGGATCAAACATGCGATTAATTGAGAGGCAACTACAAACATCTGTTAATAGAATAGCTGCATGGTGTGCAGAGAATGGCTTTACATTATCTAGCAAGAGCTGTTGTGTCCATTTCTGCAAGAAGACCAGCATTCATAACGATCCTGTTATCAAATTGAACAACACTTCAATACCTGTAGTCAACGAGATCAAATTTCTTGGTGTGATATTTGACCGAAAACTGACCTTTCTTCCGCATGTTTTATATTTGCGGAAGAAGTGCGAGCGATCGCTTAATATCCTCAAGGTGCTTTCAAATACATCTTGGGGTGCTGATCGCTTGTCACTGCTTCTTGTCTATCAATCAATCATTTTGTCTCGTATTGACTACGGATGTGTTGTCTATGGATCTGCTAGGTCTTCTGTCTTACGCAGATTGGATACTGTACATCACTCTGCTTTGAGAATATGTTCAGGCGCATTCCGCACATCACCCGTCCAGAGTCTTTATGCCATCTGTCATCAATTGCCTTTAGACCTGAGACGGATGCAGCTGTCTCTCAATTATTACGCAAAGGTCATGTCTGACCTTCAACATCCTTTAAGTTCCTTGGCCATTTCTCCTGCATTAAAGAGACTATATGATGCTCGACCATCCAGCATCCAACCTTTTCTCACTCGAACTAAAGATCAACTCCATTTGACAGACCTACATGATGTCCGTTTTATTAAAACGGACTTACAATCACATCCACCCTAGTACGATCCACAGATAACTATTATTAATCCATTTGCTCAATATACAAAATCGGACACAACTTCAACAGTTTTTCAACAGCTTTATCTATCACATCGCTGTCAGTATTCATCATACACGCCTGTATTCACGGATGGTTCAAAAACTGCAGGACATGTTGGCTGTGGCATATTTTATGCTAATACCAGTCATGGTTACAGCCTCCATACGTCCTGCTCCGTCTTTACCGCTGAAGCTACAGCTATCCAGCAAGCCCTTCAGCTAGTGAATACAGAGCAGTTTAATAAAATCTGCGTGTATACTGACAGTTTGAGTGTATTAGAAGCGTTGGAAAACTATAATAATTGTCATCCAGTTGTGTCCAAGATTTTCGGAGCATTGGATTCCCTTGCTGGCAAGGGTTATAACATCATTTTCTGTTGGATCCCAGGTCATGTAGGTCTAGAGGGAAATGAAAAGGCAGATGCAGCTGCTAAAGCTGCATCGTCCGTACTTCATTCATCTGTCCCTCTTTTCGATGTGAGAAGGGTTGTTAAAATATTTGTTAAATCTCTCTGGCAGGAGTTATGGAGTATGCAGGTCTCTAATAAATTGTGTGCCATATTCCCATCCTTCATTCCATCTTCAGTTTTACCGATACGAAGAGCAGATGTTAGATTAACTCGCCTTCGTATCGGACACACACGTTTCACACACAGACATTTGTTTTTAAGTGAACTAAATCCATGGTGTGAAACGTGTGATGTACCATACTCTGTTTATCATATTTTAATTTCATGTCCTGATTTTAACTTCTATCGTTTTATATTTTTTCAAACAGATATTTTAATTATGTATGATTTAGTGGGGGAGCCACCCCACAGAAACCTTTTTGCCTTTTTAAAGGCAATTGGTTTTATTTATTTTATTTAAATAGTATTACATCACTTTTATGAATTTTATTTTTACTTTCATTTTACTAATTATATTTTAAATTTTAATCATATGATATACACTTGTTTTTTGTATTTTAACATTTTAACGTTGAGTTTGGGTTTTTAACAAGGTTTTAATTAAATATTATTTTTGGCGCAGCTTGTCCTTATTGGACTTTGCGCCATAAAACCCAACCCAACAACCCCATATTAAATAGCAAGGAGACAAGGCCACAAGAATCCATCAGCAGCTTATGCGTATTGCCGGGTCCACGTGGGGCTTTTCCCAACAACACAGGATTCATCTTTATAAAACCATAGCTGAAAGAATAATGGCACATGGAGCAATGATCTGGGGAAGGAACCTTCGTGTCAAAAATAGACACCTCCTTGACAGAATACAAAGGAAATTCCTCCTCAACATCACGGGAGTTTTTAAAACAACAGCCACAGCGGCACTGCAAATCATCACAGGAATCCCACCCCTTCAACTGACCATATAAATGGAAGCTGAATTCAAATCGCAAGTCCACCAAGCTAACCCGGAAAAAGTAGACAAAAGTTTCACGTCTATCCATCCACCCGGGGAAATTCAAAGTACACAAATACATCGAGGTAGGAACTGAGCAGGATGGGAAGCGGCTCCTAAGCGTCTGCCACGTTTACACTGATGGTTCCAAACTGGAAGGGAATGTAGGTGCTGCCTTTGTAGCCCTTACCAACAATGCTACTACACATAAGGAAATGTTTAAGCTAAACCCAAATAACTCTGTTTTTCAGGCGGAACTACTAGCCATCCATATGGCAGTCACTTGGGCCAAGTCCATCAATGAAGAGGTCACCATCTGGTCGAACAGCCAGACAGCTCTCCTGGCTATTAAAAACCAAAGCACAACCAGCTCATTAGCCCCTAGTATACAAAATCAGCTCAATACAACTGACCAAATTTATCTTGGCTGGGTTAAGGCCCATGTGGGGCTAGAAGGTAACGAGTTGGCAGATAAGCTGGCCAAAGATGCAACTACCTCAGATGACCACACAATCGACCTACCAATCCCTAGGTCATTTCTCAAACGTGAGAACAAAACCCACATGATGCAAGCTTGGCAATCACTCTGGGACAAGGCTACAACTGGTCGCATTGTCCATGAGATAATTCCAAAAGTTTCTGCAGTGCAACGGTGAATCATGGTTTCATTCCTTTGAAAAATCAGTGTCACAAGTCACAACTTCATATTTAGAATCATGCTAATTAAATTCTATTATTAAAGTTAGTTAAAATTTTGAAGATTTCTAAATTTCAAAAATCCGAAATTGCTAACATCGATAAGAATGTTAAAATTATGCTGTTAATATGCTGAAAGTTTCTAAGGAATCTCGAACAATATTTAGGAACATGATGGGTTTCACTATTTATTTCCATACATTAATTTTCTTGAGGAAAATACATCAACTCCATTTATTTTTCTATGTTCTAAAAATGTACAATGCTATGATTTGCCCGCAGTTCTGTTTTCTTATAAATTCTATAATGTATAACCTGAAACGAAATTTTAATCCGTTTCATATTTTATTTTAGAAATTACAACTTTATCTAATTGTTTCCATTTTAATAAACAAATTCCGCAATTTTGTTATTTTAAAATTATGATAAGCTGCATAACTATGTTTATACACATAACCTAAATGTCTGCAGCATTTCAAAATAAAATGTAGAATGCAAAGCAGCTTTTCAGAATATGATTAATATGCGAGAAACCATAATGAAAAGAACTTCGTTCATTGATTCTCTTTCATCCAGGATTTGCATGCATGAGATTTGTTTTGGTAACAATAAAGAATAAAACAGCAAAGCAGACCCTGGTATTTTTAAATATATATTCAGTAAACAGAAAATATTGTGAATAAAAAATTTTAATTACTGCAGTTAGTGTAACAAATATTTAAGTATTTCCGACATATTTATACTTACATTCAACGCATGAATTTATCAAAATTTCAACTGAATATCAACTGATTAAATATATTATTGAAAATTATATTGAATTCTAAACATTTTTCCTATTCATGTAAGCATACAATAAACTCTGGCATTAAGAAAAATTGTAAAAATTACATAAAACTGAAAAATGCTATGAAAATAAGGCTATGAAAATGTTATAAAATGATATAATTATGAAACCTCAATTTTACAGACTAAAAAAATATATTAACTTGTTCCCTTTTATTTTGTTTCGATTCTCTCTTTTCAATATTCTTAAATAATATCCAATATGAGACTAATTAAAGAAGATTAGAAATATCGATATCTACTTGTCGTTTTCCGATGGCACTGTATATGTTATTTATTCTGTCTCATAATTGAATCCATGGTTACATTCATACATTTGAGCATCCTTTGACAGATATATGTATATTAATTTTTACGAGATAACTAATTGATGATATTAGTTATCCAGAACAAATGCTTCACATCTTTTTTATGTGGAAGGGTCGATTTCCATCATATACCATAAATATATTTTTTGTCCCCTACGAGGAAATGTTAAAATCTTCTCCACATCTTAGAAGTCGTCTTTAATGATTGTCAAATTCTCCATCTAGAATACATAATAATAATCTTCATCCCATCAAAATAATTATAATTTGACTCCAGTAAATATAAATAAAAAATCGCCACCACTGATAAATGAGTGGTATAAAGTCGTCATTAGCCAGTGATAAGTAGTAAAAAGTCGTTTCCAGTGAGTGATAGATATAAGTCACCGCCAGTGATTAAAAGTAAAAATAGTCTCCAGTGATTAATGGAAAAAGTCGTCACCAGTAATTAGTAATGGAATATGCCGTCACGCGTGAATTTTAGTAATAAGTCGTCATCAATGATTAATGGCAGAATGTCGCTGCCATATACAAAGTTATCTCACCGTTAACATAAATTTATTTTTTCTTGAAAATGTTTTTCCCATATTCTTGTAGAAAGAGCATCGCTTTGATCTTTTGATTATTATTATAAAGATTCATGGTTTTTAAAGAAATAAATATTTTTTCTCACAACATTTAAGAGCCAGGTATAATTGGTGCATGAAATTATTAATTTCTGATATATCAAGCATTTTATTAACCTAAAATTATTTCAAAGTAACTTTTAAATCCAAGCAATACCCAAATAGCTTTTTTCTCGGTGACCATTTTGTTCCATCAGCAGAATGTTTAAATATCCTTATTGAATGAAATTGTGGCGGACATAATTTAAATGAAATAGATTAAAGTTTTGATTATCAGCCTGGAAGTGAAATTAAAGTGATTAAACGTGAATGAATGGTATTTGTTTATGGAGGGCGCTGCTTTCAAATTATTTTATTTGCAAATGAACCTTCCATCGAACATGAATTTTTGTTACAATAGAGCTTTGACACAAAGGAAAGATTCTCACTGTGAGATAATGTTTTTAAAATGTTTTAAATATTTTATATATATGATTATATTTTGTTTTGCAAACTACTCTTTCAGAAGAAAGTTTACTGTAGAACCAATTAAAGTAATATTTTGATAAAAATAGTAAATTACAAAAAATTCCCTTATTTTAAATTAACTAGCAGAAAGCATTACTTTTTTTATTTCTTGTTTTCATGCTTTTTAAAAAATCGAGCTCAGAAAACAAATTTAAACTAAAAAACATTGTAAATAGGTAAGGAATTCTTAATATTAGAAAGTTCTTTCTCATTTACAGTATTTTCATATTCTAGACAATTTAGAAAATTATTTAATTTTGTCTTGTATAACTAAGAACTTAAATTTCTTTCTCTAATTCCTCTTGAAATATAGCAAAATTTAAAAATAAACTACTTGCTGAAAAATTCTAAGAATATTTTGCAAAAGAATAAACTGTTTATAACAAACGTAAATGCTGTGAAAATATTTATTTATTGAAGAGCACAAAATACCTATTTCCGTGATCTTGAAAAATTAAACATATTCTTTGACAAAAAAATCATAAAATTTATCAAATTTTTAAGCAATAAGTCCTTAAACAAAAGCACATAATGTAAAAATATTGAAACATTGATAGTGACTGTTTTTGTCAAAGGTGTCAGTAAGTCCAATATACTTTATCAAATAAAATTAGTATTATGTATTCGAAACGACAGTGTTATTGTCAATACCTTTCGATGTTGATAGAAACAAGGTAATCATTTCTTTCTAAAATTTGCTTCCTCAAAAATTTTACGTAATAACTTATTTGATAAAAATTTTATTATGAGATTTAATTTGTACGAAAATGTATTGCTCTGTAAGAAAGTATAAATGGATATAATTGCAGTGGGGAAAAAAGCAGTTAAAAATCTTGAAAAACTATATTATATTTTACAAACTGAAATAAGACTAGTAAGTTTATATTGTGAGAAATGAATGCTACGTAAGAAAAATGTAGTAATTTGAATAGTGATTTTGCTTCTATTTGAACGAAAAAATTGTAGTAGAAAAATGAAGCTAAATTTTTGAAAAAGCATTCTGTAGGTTATTTAAAAATAGACCATCTATTTTTATTTCATTAAATAATGATGAGAATTATAATAATTCTATTAATTAACGTAATAATACTGATAAATAATTTTTATTTACTAATAAATATTTTTTAAACTCTTTTTTGGAAATCAGAAAAATATATATTTAGGAAATAAAAGTTTAAGAATGAATACTTATACATTAAATATTTTTTTGTTAAAATTCTTGAAGTGAATTGACCGCACATTTATGTATATTTTCTTGACACAAAATAAAATAAATAAAATCAGATTATATATTTCACCTTATTTTTTAAATAATTTAAATGCTACACTAAATCAGTGGTGTAGAATGCAATTCAAAATTTTATTGTGAAAATAATATGAAAGGATGACAAGAAATATACTTAAGAAATAGTCATCTTTATTTCCGAGTGCAACTTATGTATGATACATTTTTCTGAATTATTTTCTGTACATTTGCCTTTAGAAACTCAAACGTGCCAAATAATAATATAAACTCAATAAAATATAAATAATATAAACTCAACAAATTATATAAAACAATTTTTAAGGTACAATAAAATTTAACTTGTTTGTACACTAGTTAGTATATAAGGATTCCTTATGGCTGTGTCAATTTTACTTATATAATTTCGCTTAATTAAAAATACTCAGTTTCTTAAAAATCAGTGGCATACATTTTATTTGTTGCCGAAGACCCATTTGTGTAATATTTATCAGTATTTTTATTAATGTAATCAAAATCACTGTCAGGAGCTGATTATTTAATTGAGAGACGTGGATTTCTGAAATGGTAAAACAAAGTGTATTTTATTTTTGCGGAGAATATTCTGGAATCGATTTATCGTACGGTACAATTGTAATAACATTTTAAGTAATTTTTAAAAATATCGCTAAAAATTTTTCTTTCACAAATTATATTTTTAAAGCCAATATAAATTTAAAAGTATAAGCAGTTTTTAAAATACGTCATGTAAATTCTATCATTTGTAGGAAATAATATATGAAACGTTTAACAAATAAGTGTAAATTACAGCTTTCGAAAACATTAGAATTTTAGCACATGTATTTTCGATTGGAATAAAAAAAAATCGTTAACTGGGAATAGAAGTTGCTTCTAAGGGAAATTAATAAATTAAAATGTAAAATTAAACGGTATAGACTAACAAAATTTCAAAAAGTATCTTAAAATGAGAACAAAAAAACACCTGTCGAAAAAGGAGGTTATGTGAATATTTAAACAGAATAGCACGCTTTTAATTCCCATTATAATTTACTTGTATAATAAAAAGGTTACATAGCATAATTGCTGGTCTTTTAAAAGTTAAAAAAATGTATAAAATGTAGAGTGCTTAGGAAATGTACCAATGAAACATTATCATAATGAAATGTATTTCCATTTTAGAACACGAAAAATTATTATTCAAGGCATTTGAAAATATTTCTTCATAGAGATTGTAAAATATTTCCAAGGATAACTCTATTCAATAATTTTTTTTATTCACTGGCTTTTTACATAAGATTTGTTGTTTGAAATAGCAATTGCTTTTATAAATGATAAAATGTACGAGGTCAATTTGAAAACTTTCGGATATAGTCCAATTGCGAAGTTCTATTGCTTATCTCACTATGAAGTTAAATTCATTAGATATGAATAAGACTCAAGTAAACCGGAAAAATTGCAATTCACGAAAATAATAGTTAAGATTTTCTGGAATATCTCAAATCGGAAAATATAAGTAAAAAATATTTAATACCAAGTAGAACTCTCAAAATATTTGTTTTGTTTTTAATTAAATTTAAATCTGACAACTTTCAGTTGGGTAGTTATTTAACTTCGACTCTCTGGTGAAAAATCACCGAAAATTACGAACCGTCGCCAACTACAAGATCTGGAGGAGACTCAGAAAGAAATGTCAATTTAATGAATACTTTCGAATTTAATTAAGCGCTTATGTCATTGTTCCTTAGATGTTAATATTTTATTTCGTACGCTCTAATTAAGCCAAGTGTAATATTATGACACCACAAGCCACCGACAACATTAGCATAGCAAAAACTGTAAAAGTTTAAGTGAACGCAACGATGATCTTATAATAGGTGATGATCTTCCGTCCACTTATGCGGAACAAGTGCACATCAATTACTGATATTTCATAACTAGAAACTTGAAATTAAAAATGGTCACCGAGTGAAGCATATTATTAAGATATGAATGTTTGGCGTAACTTCTTGAAAAGTGTTTAACAATTACAAGTTTTAAGCTTATCTATGCAATACCATTGCTGTTAGACCGAAATACGATTTTGTTTTAGATTTTATGTACAAAAAATATATTGATTCAATGTGTTTCGAAAAGAACTCTAAGGTTTTCGATATAAAAAAATTAATGGTCACAAGCTGTTTTTCAGTTCTATTACAAATTGTCGTTTCTATAATTTCAAAAGACAGGGAGATAAAATATGTCAGAGACAAAACTCATCATTTACAAGTTCCATTTGCGACGGATTTTCGACTTTGGAACAATGGCTCTCTCGCTAACAGATGCTTTTAGGAGAAGAGCCTTGCTCCTAGTCAAAATACCCGTCTCAAATGGAGCTTCTAATGACGGTTTTGAATCTGATTCACTGAACGATGTCTCCCAGTCCATGGGTTCCTCCTCATCGAGGGGGACGGAACCCATTGGCAAAAAGACATTCACTTCAGTGAATATATCAGGACATGGCTCCCAGTCCATCGGCTCAATGGCGTCAAGATTGGGAACATGTACTGACATCGCGAACATTAGGCTTAGCGAAAGTACAAGATATTAAACAAATAAATCCCAAAACTTATAAAAATATGTTTAATTCAATTTAATTTCTGGAGATATAAATACAATTTTCAAATTAATATAAAAATATACAGACTTATTCGCTTTATTCACTAAAAATCAAATCAGTGTTTTCAATGTATACAAACACAGAATTTCACTCAAAGCTTTTAAATGGCGTCTGAGTTAACTCTCACAAATTGCAAGTCAGGCAGAAAGAAGTGGTCAGTTGAATTAGCACTCCACGCTCAGTTTTACTGTATGAAAGAGTATGGTTGTAAAGAAACATAGATTTATATGAGAACATAGATTATTAATAAAAGAGATTTATATGAGAATAAATGCTAAATAATAATTTAAAATTTACAGATATATTCAATTGTTTTTACCTTTTTTTTTTTTACATTTAAAACTTTAAATTTACCGTTATTGACCGTTTTTAATAGAATAAACATGCTACTTATTTAAACCCGTTCAATATAAATGATTTCCACTTTAACCAGGTTTTAATCATGATTTACTTAGCAAGTATGGTTTAAAATTATTTGTAACTGTTTTAAATGAGAACTTACCTATTCATAAAATTAAAAAGGGAAATACAGTAAATTATTTAATATAATTTTATTAATGGAACAACAAAATGAGGCTGTTGTCCGAGCTAGAACGACTAATTGCTGTCAAACTGCAGTCAGTTAAAGGCATCGTAGACAACATAACAGAGAATTATTTTAGAATAGTAAAATTTCCTGGAAAAACTTTTCATAGACATTTAATAACTTCTTTGCCTTCTTAAAGAGAATTTGTAATTTCTGTTGGTCGTAGAAGATATTTTTTTCTACAAAGCACAGTTTTAAATGATTTTCAACTAATCGAGAAATTTGACACTATGAAACAGTTATGTTTTCTACTCGTGACTTATTATCTTCTAAGTATAGTAAGTCATAAAAACCCAAAAAGAATATCCCGATTTGAAATACATCAAATTTGTTTCTTGTCAATATTGAGTTGAAAGTTATTGAATTATAATTTCAATATTAAAATAAATTTCCCAATATGTATCAAATATCTTAAAAACTAAATTCTTACAATTATTTGGAATTACAAAATAATAATTAGTTCAGTAAAGATAAAATAATGCCTAAAAAATGTAATTTCATAGATTAAAATTGTGGTTTACTAGAATTGTCAATTATACAATGTCAAGCATTTCTGGATCCTTCTTAATCAATCTCTCTTCATAAGGGATAGCAATTATTGTGTTATAAATATCTAGAAAAAAATCATTATAAATCAACATAGTGGCTCATAGACAGAATAATTTTAGACACAAAACATCAGCTGGTTACGTAGAAAAAATTAAATTAATTTCAAAATTATTTATGTCTTTGTTTCATAAAATTCATACGCAGATGAATAATCAATTTCCTGCTTTTTAACTGCTGTCACTATCGAACTAGGGAAAATAATTTCACCTTACCAAATTGATCATAGATTCAGAAAACCAAAAATTATTATGGATTGTAGGAAAAGCAGATATTTTCTCTAGACTTAAAACAAATTTCCATTAAGGTTATATATTATTTAGTAAAATATCATAAGGTTTCATTTAAGTTCTTGGAAATTAAGAGAACATGAAAACTGAATAAAAATATTTACAAATTTTTTCTAATATTTTAATAATTTCTAAATATTTTTCACAGCAGCGAGTCGACACTGTTCTCTAAAATCTACTAGCAAAGAACTCATAAAATCAAATGAAGATTTCATCAACCATCATTTTCTAAGAAAGAGTTGCCAGTTTTTATGAGTTTATTTCGAAAACAAAACTTTATTTGAGAAAGAATGTTACATTCAAAATCAAACGTAGGTAATAGTCAGAAATAATATTAAATATTTCAGCGTGTTCGATGTTTTGATGTCATCTTGCATGAATGTTTTCCTAGTACATATTTACGATTTGATTTTGATATAATTACGTGTCACTAGAAAGAAAATATTCAAGCACACATCTGGTGTATGTGCATATGGAAAGTAAAAACGCAACGTTTATATCTTATTTCAGTTATTGTCCTAGCATCAAAATTCATTCAGCAGGGTTGAATCAAGTGTTGAGCTAGCTACATTTCGAACATAAGAGTACCGTGGATTGTATGTTTGTATCATCACTTTGCTCAATTTTAATCATTTTTCTCTCTTTTCCAATTCTAATGAATCAGTTAATATATATATATTTTAAAATGTCAATTATGAATCAAATTTTTAAAATTTTTTTGCTTTAATAACTTAATAATTCTTTCCTTTAAAGTCTGAGTATAAATGGCAGTTTTGAAAACTAAATCAATATTTCAAGTGATTGAATATTGTGAGAAAAACATAATACGTAAAAGAGGGTGGAATTTTTACAGATGATGTCCCAAACTGACTTGCTCAAGGGACATTTTCTTACACGTGACAAACGATTTTATACCATTTTAAAATCTTTGATCGATTATTTAAACTAGTAGTATTTTTAAGAGCATTTATTAGTAAGCCATGGTGTAAAAAGGGTTTAAGTCAGTACTTCAAAGCTAATATAACAAGACACAAATCTCTCTCTCGAACAAAAAATATTTCTAATATGGATATCTAGTTTATGATAAAGATTTGGTGTCGCCCTCTATTGACAGCATTGAAAAACATTTGCAATTGTTAGAAGTATAACATTCATTTGAATTATTAAGGCAACTACTTTTATTAAAACATTAGAATTATGAATTTCAATATTATGCAGCATCGGAATTTTTCAACAGCGTATTGAAATAAAGAATTTTTGCTTATAACACATCCAAAAAAGCAAATTGTGTGATTAAAATATTTTATATTCATGACAATACTTTATTTTTATTCTTTTTGATATAGAAACGAATAGGAAAGTTTCTTTATTTATATATTAAATCTATTAACTTACTTTCTTAGACCACAGCAATTTATTTCTTCTTTTCCAAGAATTTCAAAAACTCTGAAATAAAGAGTCAAAAACTAAAAGTGTTAATTTTATTAACATTTTTATTATTTTAGAGAATTTAAATTCAGAAAAATGTAAATAATCAGAGCTGAAAAATATTCAATTTTTTAAGACGGTAAGAACAGTTATTCTATTGAATGCTTTATCACTATAAGTTAACAAACGAACAAAAATTTAGATTCAAATTGGAGTAAAACAAGCAAAAATGAAGTGATTCCTTTTCCACATCACCCAAGAGGTAGGAATCCAGATGCGTTTTTTTATAGTGGTTTCGCCAAAGAGCCCTAAGTCCACTCTTACACGACAAAAATATTATTTTTTTTTCTTTTTTCCCATTATAAAGAGCAATACATATTATAAAACTGCCAGGGATAGGGAAAAAAAAAATTCTAAACAACACTGAGTACAGTGTCGATGAAATTCTCGTTCTCAAGTAGTTTTGTCGAAGATTCTAAATAATCGTCATTCAGTCAGATGGTTTATACGAAAAATATTAATAATATTCAGTCGTTATTTCCATGGCTCATACTGCATTTTTTTTTTTTGCTGAGGAGAAATGATGGTTGGTCCCTCTGCTTAAATAGTCCTGCACATAGCAAATACATAAGTCTCTCTTTTGTTTGCAAGTGAGAGTAAAAGCGTGTTATTTTATATTTTTAAATGTGCTAGTAATACTGTTTGGTACTTTTAACCAATGTCGCTTTCTGGAGTATAATTTTCCAGTTTCTGCAGTGCAACGGTGAATCATGGTCTCATTCCTTTGAAAAATCAGTGTCACAAGTTACCACTTCATATTTAGTATCATGCTAATTAAACTGTATTATTAAAGTTAGTTAAAATTTTAAAGATTTTAAAATTTGAAAAATCTGAAATTGCTGACATCGATAAGAATGTTAAAATTATGCTGTTAATATGCTACAAGTTTCTCTCGAACAATATTTATGAACATGATGGGTTTCACTATTTATTTCCATACATTAATTTTCTTGAGGAAAGTACATTAAATCCGTTTATTTTTCTTTGTTCTAAAAGTGTACAATGCTATGATTTGCCCGCAGTTCTGTTTTCCTATAAATTCTGTAATATATAACCAGAAACGGAAATTTTAATACGTTCCCTATTTTATTTTAGAAATTACAACTTTATCTAATTCTTTCCATTTTAATAAATAAATTAAGCAATTTCGTTATTTTAAAATTATGATAAGCTGCATAACTTCGTTTATACACGTAACTTGAATATATGCAGCTTTTCAAAATCTTATGTAGAGTGCAATGTAGCTTTTCAGAATATGATTAATATGCGAGGAACCAAAAAAAAGAACTTCATTCATTGATTCCCTTTCATTTAGGGTTTGAATACATGAGATTTGTTTTAGAAACACATAAAGATTAAGAGTGTAAAGCAGACCCGGGTATTTTTAAATATATATTCAGTAAACAGAAAATATTGAGAATAAAAAATATTAGTTGCTGCAGTTTGTGTATAAAATATTTAAGTATTTCTGACATATTCAGACTTACATTCAACACATGAATTTACCAAAATTACTTTCCACTGAGTATCAACTGATTAGATATATTATTGAAAATTATATTGAATTCTAAACATTTTTCCTATTCATGTAAGCATATAAGAAACTCTGGCATTAAGAATAATTGTAAAATTTACATAAAACTTGAAAATGCGATTCAATGAAAATGTTATAAAATGATGATATAATTACGAAACCTCAATTTTACAGACTAAAAAATTATATTAACTTGTTCCCAATTATTTTATATTTCGATTCTCTCTTTTCAATATTCATAAATAATATCAATGTAATTAGCATGAGACTATTTAAAGAAGATTAGAAGTATTGACATCTGCTTGTCGTTTTCCAATGGCACTGTATATGTTATTTATTCTGTCTCATAATTGAATCCATGGTTATATTCATACATTTGAACATCCTTTGACAGATATATGTATATTAAATTTTACGAGATAACTAATTGATAATATTAGTTATCCAGAACAAATGCTTCAGATCTTTTTTTATGTGGAAGGGTCGATTTCCATCACATACCATAAATATATTTTTTGTCCCCTACGAGGAAATGTTACCATCTTCTCCACATCATAGAAGTCGTCTTTAATGATTGTCAAATTCTCCATCTAGAATACATGATAATAGTCTTCATCCCATCAAAATAATTATAATTTGACTCCAGTAATTATAAATAGATAATCGCTACCACTGATAAATGAATGGTATAAAGTCGTCATTAGCCGGTGATAAGTAGTAAAAAGTCGTCTCCAGTGATTGATAGATATAAGTCACTGCCAGTGATTAATAGTAAAAATCGTCTCCAGTGATTAATGGAAAAAGCCGTCACCAGTAATTAGTAATGGAATATGCCGTCACCCGTGATATTCAGTAATAAGTCGTCATCAGTGATTAATGGCAGAATGTCGCTGACATATATAAAGTTATCTCCCTGTTAACATAGTTCTATTTCTTCTTGCAAATGTTTTACCCATATTCTTGTAGAAACAGCACCGCTTTGATCTTTTGAATATTATTATAAAGATTGATGGTTTTTACAGAAATAAATATTTTTTCTCACAGCATTTAAGAGCAAGGTACTAATTGGCGCAAAAAATTATTACTTTCTGATATATCAAGCATTTTATTAACCAATAACTATTTCAAAATAATAACTTTTCAATCGAAGCAATACCTACATGGCTCTTTTTTCGGTGACCATTTTCTTTCATCAGCAGAATGTTTAAATATCTTTATTGAATGAAATGGCGGCAGTCGTGTTTCCCACACTTGTGTTAGTGTAAAATATAATGTGGATGAAATAAATTAAAGTTTTGATTATCAGCCTGGAAATGAAATTAAAGTTAATAAAAGTAAATGAATAGCATTTGTTTATGGAGGGCGCTGCATTCAAATTATTTTATTTGCAAATGATCCTTGGATCGAACATGAATTTTCGTTACAATAGAGCTTTGACACAAAAGAAAGATTTTCATTGTGAGATAAAGGATTTACAATGTTTTAAATATTTTATTTATATGATTATATTTTATTTTGCAAACCACTCTTTCAGAAGAAAGTTTTCTTTAGAACCACTTTAGGTAATATTTTTGATAAAAATAGTGAATTAAAAAAAACTCCCTTATTTCAGTTTAACTAGCAAAAAGAATTATTTTCTTATTTCTCATTCTCATGCTTTCTAAAAAATCGAGCTGAAAATACAAATTAATTTAAACAACAAAACATTGTAAGTAGGTAAGGAATACATAATAGTAGATAGTTCTTTCTCATTTACAGTAATTTCATATTCTAGAAAATTTAGAAAATTATATAATTTTGTCTTGTATAACTAATAACTTAAATTTCTTTCTGTAATTCCTCTTGAAATATAGCAAAACTTAAAAATTAACTACTTGCTGAAAAATTCTAAGAATATTTTGCAAAAGAATAAACTGTTTATAACTAACGTAAATGCTGTGAAAATATTTATTTAATGAAGAGCGCAAAATACCTAGTTCCGTGATGTTGAAAAATGAAACATATTCTGTGTCATAAAATCATAAAATTTATCAAATTATTAGGCAATAAGTCCTTAAACAAGAGCACATGTTGTAAAAATATTGAAATATTGATAGGGACTGTTTTTGTCAAAGGTGTCAGTAAGTCCAATATACTTTATCAAATAAAATTAGTATTATGTATTCGAAACGACAGTTGTTATTCTCAATCCTTCTCAATTTTGATAGAAATAAGGCAATCATTTCTTTCTGATATTTGCTTCCTCAAAAATTTTACGCAATAACTTA
>JAPDSC010002638.1:0-16950 GCA_026290005.1 Latrodectus geometricus
AAATACCAGGATGCTAATCATTGACATCTACTTCTATAACTTTTGTGCAAATCTGAAGTACGTAACTTCATGATGCAAAGATTTTAATCAGCAGTTGCTCTCATGATTGCGGAAGATTAACACGAAGATATTTTTATCCAACTAGAGATTGAAGTTGGTTAAGTGACTATAAAAACTATAAACAAATGCCGATTAACATGAGATTCATACCTTTGTTAAATAAGGCGGTTCACCATGGTGGACACTGAAAGTCTTAAACTCTTCTGTTTCCCCATTGTCTTCTTCTCCAGGAGGGGCAGGAAGCTGAAATGTGGCATAGGGGGCGATCTCATCCTCGTACTCTGGAACAGAATGAGAGGCTACACACAGGATGATTCACTGTCCATTCACTAAACTCATTTCGAGCAACATTTTTTTTTTACAGAGCAGCATTTTGATACATCGAGGTGAAACATAGCAATATATTATTTCAGGAAAAAAAAAAACTGCTTAAAATAAAATTCTTGGGTGTACTAATTTGATATGCTATAAATATTCTACAATAGTGCGTGGAAATCTTTGAATGTATCGTCCTAGATGTTGAAATTATGGTAAGAAAGTGAACCTTATAGACTAGTTAAGCCCAATTAACT
This sequence comes from Latrodectus geometricus, assembly GCA_026290005.1. NCBI lineage: Eukaryota > Metazoa > Arthropoda > Arachnida > Araneae > Theridiidae > Latrodectus > Latrodectus geometricus. The sequence goes on from JAPDSC010002638.1 coordinate 633, forward strand.
TCAGGATTTGCAAAATAATTTTAATTCCTAGAAACGATGTACATGAAAGATCAACTTCAAAAAATTGGTTCTTTTATTGATGATGCAATTTGAAATAAGAGGCAGTGTATTGGAATTTTTTCTATTAAGAAAATAATATTTTCTTATTAAATTTAATATTTTGCTATTGAAATATATTTTTATAGCATACTTATATTATAATTTAATTAAGAAAAATATTTAGAATAAAAAGTATAGCTTCATTTTATATTGTTTTTATCTTAAGTACTCATTTTTGAATTGAAATTTTATATATAAAACTGAAATCAAGATTCTGTGATGCACTGTGCTTACAAGTTAACTCGGTACAAATTTCTGGGCCTTATTTTCAAGTGTGGTGTTTACGAGATGTCTTTTTACAGCTATCTACAATATAAATATTACGAAAATTAAAAAAGATTAATTTGGAGTTTTGTAAATTAATTAAAAGTCTGAAAATATAATCGAATCTTAAAATAACTTGAAACAATGAACATGAGAATTTTAAAGTTATTATGTGCTTTTAATTAAGATTTAATTTTTGAGATTTTTCTTTAATTTTCTGTTCATATGAGGCTTTGAAAATACTCACAATGACTAGTAGAAGGGCCAGCCTGCTGGCTATTTTGGCGTGATTGAGGAGCACTATTTGTGGGAGCCACTTTTCGAACAGGGGATGAAAAATAGGACGGGAGATCTCTGTTGTGACTTTGTTGATTATGAGTTGAATGCCCATGACCATGACCATGGCTATGGCGATTTGAAGACTCAGACCTTCCAGTTTTCTTATCCATATGCGCCATAAGTGATGTGGTGGTAGACACATCTGCTCTTGAAGAAGCATCTGCAAATTCAATCAAAACTACTTATAGCTTCACTCTAAATGACAGAGCTAAAAAAGCAGTTCTTTTAACCCTTTGACGGTTATGAACGAGTTCAGCTCGCAATCGAATCGTGCTTCATAATGCGCGCAAACGAGTTCCGCTCGGGAGCAAGATTTTGACCGAAATGGTTAGTAACGAACACTACTCGCGTAGTGAAATTTTTCCCCAATGCGCGTTGACGAGCTGACTTCGTTCGCCATTATTATTCTGCCCTGATTGTGTTTCAAACGAATGCTACTCGCGAAATTTAGTTAGTTTTACTGTCTACAGATGGCAGCACGAGTTCCATGAATTTCTTTGCATAATGAAGGTGGATTTTTTTTTGACCTTGTTCATTTTGTACGTATTTTGGCGCGGTTTTGTTAGGGTGTTTGTACAGTAAAATGGCTCAAAAGCGAAAGTTAGATAGTTATAATGATGATTATGATACAGAAAGCTTATCAAGTTTTGAATCTGATGAAGACTCACACACAAAAATATTTTTAGGTAATTACTGTATTTATACTGTGCTTCGTAAAGTTTTACATTAGTTGAATATATTTAGTCCTTTCAATTTAATATTTGTCTTATATTTATAATAACCTATTATTATTTATATAATTGGTTATAATCATTTATAATTTACTGTTTAATAATTATTTTAAAGAACGTAAAAACTGTTATTTATGTACTACAAATACTTTAACACATTTTTAAAACGCGCGAGGCGAGCTATCTACGGCATCGCCAGAGAAAGGTGACATTTTCGGAAGGACGGCGGGGGAAAACAGCTGACACTTTCGACTACTGTTTACTCCTAATGCTGCGCGAATTAAGTAAACGGAAACTGCTCATTTTCATAACCGTGAGACGTAAGAATATGTAATTTTTAAACAGAAACTTTAAGTTATCTTTCAATTTAGGAGCATTTGAAATCTGTTTGTCAAACGGGAATTGAATAGCGCATATCACGCACAATGGAAAGGTCCATTGTACAGCATCCCCTGGGAAACTCCCAAGCACTCACCTCGACGGTGAAGTGTAGTTATACAGTTTTTAATTACAAAAGGCCACTTTTGAGGAATATAATACAAGAAGGAAATACTTTTTGAAAGACGAGTACCTCTATAATGGTGAGCAGTATTTCGCCGCCTCTTGTACATCACCAGACAGACGACTGCAACGATCCCAGCGATCAGAACCACTCCAGAGGAGGCCATCGAAACCAATGTTGTTGTATCCTCAAAAAAGGAAGTCGTCGATGGAATATGGCCTTGTGTTCCATGATCTGGGACAGGAAATGCTGAAAATACATCACAAATGGTTCCATCTTTATGTTTAAAAATGTTTCGGACAAATAAATAAAAAACAACATTTTTTTTCTTTGGCTGTATCCCAGTGTACGGTACGCTATTTTTATACAATTAATATAATTATACAATATTCAATTAATTTAATTATTTAATATAAAATTAGGTGAAAATGCGCTTTAGGTCCCCTCCTTGGCACGTTTTCAAAAACACCGATGCCATGGCGAAAATTCTACCTCTATTTCAAAGTGAAATTTAATTAGTGACCAATGAAAAGGCTAAAACAAACGAGTAATTAATTAACATGTGCGAGAAAACGCATCAAATTTATGAGTTGGCGAAGTAGGGGACCTAAAGCGCAGATTAACCTAAAATTATATTATTTTATAGAAATAATATAATTTTATACAATTAATTAATAATTGTATATATGCGTATCGTACAAGGAGCGTACCGTTCACTGGGAATTAACCTTTTCTTTCATTAATCATTCTTAATAATATTTTTGTAATTTAAAAAAGTGTGTAATGATGTTGAAATAAATTTATTTATTTTATTATATGTAAACACACACACATGGAATTTATGAATCATTTTATTAGTTAACTATGAAAAATCATTTTATTAGTTAACTATGAAAAAATCATTTTATTAGTTAACTAAAGAAAAATTTGGAAAAAAAAAAAAAAAAACCCTTTCAATTGCAAACACAAAGACGACTATTCATGGAAAGGCAAATGAATATTTATTGGCAATCTCATTCAGTGATTTTCATAACAATACACGTCACCTCTTTAATTTTTAAAATAGTGCATTTAGAAGGAAAACATATTTATAACGCATTATGAATTCTGCAATTTTTCAAATTACATATATTTAAATTATAAAAACTAACATTGCAATGTAAAATTTTTTTTTCATTGTATGAGTCAGCATGAGATGTTAATATGATTGCAATGTCTAAATAATATTTAATTTACTTCAGACATGTTTCAACCACAGATCACTTATCTCAACAACTTCAGAGATATATTCCATTAATTTTATATACTTGTTTTCTGTGCAAAATATATGCATGCAGATAAAATTGAAGTACAACTATAAAACTGAACTGTGGCGCTGTTAAATTGGAGTCAAAAGTGTAGAAAGATGCAAAACTTATCATATCATTTAGAGACGTGTTCTGAAAGTCAGCATTGATAGAACGAACAGTTTTTGAGAAAGGATGTTGAAATTAGTCCAAGTCTTGCCTGTTGCAGTATCATAATGAAGACATTTTCAAACTTCGGTTTCAATGTGCAATCAGTATTCTCATCATCAATAAAACGCTATTCACCATTCATAGGGATATCCGACTTTTGCTGACGACCTAGTAGCACTGGATTTGTCATCTATAATTTTTAAAAAATCTCCTCTACAAGCAGCGTCTCATTAAAAAGAAATGACCCCATTTTCTTGTATCAGAAAAGGAGAATCGAATGTGCATTCATGGAGAAATGTTTGTCACATCAAGAAGAAGGTGATTAGTTATGAAGCAGATTGTCTAACATTTTGTGGCATCTTCTGACTCAGCCTCACGACAACAATATCTTTGACATGTTACAGAGACTCCAAACATGTTGGGATACATCGAAAATTGCTTAACCCTTCTTTGCATAATGGTGGAAATTTCCATCATAACCTATAATGCCCAAAATTTATATAAAAGAACAAGTTCACTTTAAGTTGATCGTGTTTGGATACCTTTTTAATGTCCATTGCATAAAAAGAAACATAGCTGTCAAAAATAAACAAGTGTCATTATCAGTGCTTAAAGTTGTTTCATTCCGCTGTTTGTTGTAGTTGCAATAAACGTATGATTTCGTTTATAATTTTGTTTTACTATATTAGAGTTTCTATTGCTAAAAAGTTGAACATGAGTGGAAGAAAGGTTTGTAACACGTGTTTCTTTTATTTTCCTCTTTTATTTCTATTTAGTACTAAGCTAATGATCTAAATTTGGATGATGATGGAAATTTTTAGCATATTGTTTTTTGCTAAATTTATACTATAAATATATACTAAGATTTTTTTACTATAAATTTATACTATAAATATATACTAAGATTTTTTTAACCATTTTTCCTTTAATTTTATACTATAAATATATACTAAGATTTTTTTACTATAAATTTATACTATAAGTATATACTAAGATTTTTTTAACCATTTTTCCTTTAATTTTATACTATAAATATATACTAAGATTTTTTTACTATAAATTTATACTATAAATATATACTAAGATTTTTTTAACCATTTTTCCTTTAATTTTGAACATGAATTATATCAACTTGATTTATTTCACCAATAAAGAAAAAATCATGCAAAGAAGGGTTAATTTGTGGCTTGGTATTTGTAATTACCTTTTACATACTGCCAACAGAATATCATCTTATACAACCGAGGACAATGATTCATTTTCTTTGTAGTTCTATTCATATATAAAAATCTTTTTTTTTATATTATTATGATTTATTATCGATAAAGCAATCATTTATTTTTTAATAAATCTCCTCCACAAGCAGCATCTCAATAAAAAGAATTAGTTTAAAAATAATAGTTTTAGTTTTAAAAAAAGAAACAGTTTAAAAACTGTTATAAATGAAAAGGAATCTTGCAACAGTGCTGATAAAAACTTCGGAAATTAGGCTTCAGTCAACATGACACGTAGAAAATCGTAACATAATTTGATGGTTCTGATTCCTCTTTCAATATTTATTATATACCAATATAATTTGGAGATAATATTAAAAAGTACTTCTTGGCCTCGTGTCCCAAAAAGCATTCTTGGTCACACTTGGGGATATTTACAGAAACTTTCAATTCAGTTCCCCGTTTTATTTGTTTAAATGTTTATAAAATTAATAATGCAAGAATACACAGCCTTCGATGTTGCAAGTTCTTCTTCTTCTTCTCTTGAGCTTGTCAGGTATGTGGCACCTCTGCATTGTTGCATTTTGTACCATGCTCCAAGCTTAATTTTTTCCTAGTTCCATTGTCTTGGGTCACCTACTTTGTTTATAAAGTCTGATAGGCCCTCAATGGAGTTTAGGTGTAACTCTTTAGGATATGGATTACCTAGAGTAGTGAATCTTGTAAGGGCAAGAGCATCACACTCATATAGGATATGATGAGCTGATTCGACCCCTGCGTGGCATTTCCTACAAATTGGTTCTTGTTTAAAAAGCCCCATTGTATGAAGGTGTTTCCTGAAATGATAGTGCCCAGTAATGAAGCCTACAATTGCTTGAGTCTTCAACCGTGGGAGTCTAAGAATTTCAGATGCAATTTTCTCAGATGAGTTGAAAATCATGCTTTTTGCATGTTTCTGTCCAGGAGAGTCACGCTAAACTTTGTTCATCTCCTGTTTTTCCCATTTTTGAATGGCTTTCCTTGTAGTCTTCATGTTGATCCCACAAAAGGGTTCCATTCCTATTGGATTGAAAGAGGATCCCTGTTTTGCAAGTTCATCAGCTCTTTCATTACCTTCTATTTCTATATGCCCTGGCACCCAAATAAGAATAATTTTATTCCCATTTGCCAGTTCCTTAAGGAGATTTTTACATTCTATTACAATTTTTGATTTGACTTGGAATGAGTAAAGAGCTATCAATGCAGCTTGACTGTCGCTGAAAATAAGAATACGCTTACCTTGGTTTGCAAGTTATTAGTATTGACTATAAGAATAAAAAAAAAGCGCACTATTTAATAAATATTTATAAAACATTTTTTAATGAAAATAAGCGAAATGAAAAGGAATTTATTGCATGTCTATTACATATTCAAACAGTTTAGTACTACTTAAAACATAAAAATGATATTTGATTTACTATGTATGAAAATGCAAAATGATGAGACAATAATTCAGTTAATGAAATGCATTGTTAATTTTATTTAATTTAAATAAATATTATTTTAAATAAACGGAAATTTTATAAATATATATATATTATAGTTTCAGGTGAAAGAATTGTTTTATACAATCTCTACCTGTTGTCAGAAAGCACATTTAATAGTTCAGGAGGATTTAAAGATGAATGCATCTTTCTTTATTACTGAAAGCTTATGTAACAAATTTTCAAACCATTTATCATTATAACTCAATTATCTTCTGAGAGTACAGCCAAATTAAAATGGAAAAGAAATACCTATTGCAACAACCGATTTATTTTCTTTTTAGAATTATCCCATTCCAGAGCAATATTTTTGTGCCAAAGTGATAATAATATTTTTTTAAAAAAAGGTGTGCGTTTCTGGTGAATGAAGTGATGTAAAATAAAGCTCGTAAGTAGAAATTGAAAGGCAAATTAATAAATATTAAATAGATTTATATCAAGCCGTAAAGCATATTAAATAAATATTTGAACTTAAACTTTTGACGAATTTTGACTTCAATATGTAAAACAGAAGGGCAAAGCAATAAAACATTGCAAAATGGAATCCTTGAAAGAAGATTCCATTTTTAACCGCCTTCCCCAATTCTGGTAAACAGAAAAGCGGAAGTTGAACCATGTGTGTGCTCAATTATCTTCCAACAAAACAAAACGCAAAATCGAATGTACTTTCAATATATGCATCAAATTTACTTTGCATTTGTAAACATTGCTGCAGAACAGAGGTGCAAAGCAACAAGTTGTGGTCGTAAAGTGGGGCCTTGGGAGTGGAAACACTCTCCAATTTTTGAGCTTACAACCTGCTTGTACAAGATGTCATTAATATAGCCTCTAGTATTGTCAAAATGTCTAACTGTTCCAAAGAAGGTTGGATATTGGAGAAACGATTTACTTCTGAACATATTAATGATAGCAAAATCACTTTTTCTTATTAACAAGGCATTGATTTTCTCCTGGTGACACTAACTCTAGACTTTTTGCCTTCTCCTAATAAGTAAAATAAGCATAGTATTGCAATGAGAAGCATCCAAATTCGGTGACAGACAGCAAATATAAATTATGCAGTGCATTTATCAAACTAGATCATTCGATAACAAAAGGACTTTATACATCTAAATGCACTTTGTAGAACACCTTATTTTTCCTATTGTATTATTCCATTTTCACTCTAAATACACTACTGGCCATTAAAATTGCTACACCAGGAAGAAATGCAGATAACAAAATGATATTTATTGGACAAATATACTATACTAGAAATAACAAGTATTAAATTTTCAAAAAATTTGGCTGGATAGATCCTGAGAAATCAGTACCCAAAACAACCACCTCTGGCAGTAATAACTGCAGTTATAAGCCTGGGTATAGATTCAAACAGAGATTGGATTGCATGTATAGGTACAGATGCCCATGCAGCTTCAACACGATGCCACAGTTCATCAACCGTAGTGACTGGCGTTTGGTGACGAACCAGTCGCTCGACAACAATTGACCAGACGTTTTCTATTGGTGAAAGATCTGGAGAACGTGCAGGCTAGTGCAACAGCCGAGCATGTTATGTATCAACGAAGGTCCGTACAATACCAGCAACATGCGGTCGGGCATTATCCTGCTAAAACGTAGGGTTTCACAGGGCTCGAATAAAGGGTAGAGCCACGGGTCGTAACACACTAGAAATGTAACGTGCACTGTTCAAAGCACCGTCAATGCGAACAAGAGGTGACCGAGACGTGTATCCAATGGCACCCCATACCATCACGCCACGTGATGGGCCAGTATGACGATGACGAATGCAAGCTGCCAGTGTGCGTTCACCACGATGCCGCCAAACAAGGATGCGACCATCATAATGCTGTACACAGAACCTGGATTCATCTGAGAAGATGATGTCTCGCCATTCGTACTCCCAAGTTCGTCGTTGATCACACCATTGAAGGCGCTCTTGTCTATGACGCAGCGTCAAGGGAAGCCGCAGCCATGGTCTCCGAGCTGAGAGTCCATGCTGCTGCAAACGTCGTCGAACTGTTCGTGCAGACACTTGTTGTCTTCCAAACGACCCCGTTTCTTGACTCACGGCTCGTGACGTGGTTGCACGATCCATTACGGCCGTGCGGATAATATGCCTGTCTTCTCGGCTGCTAGTGATAGGTGCCCGTTGAGATCCCGCATGGCGTTCCGTATTACCGTCCTGAACCCATCGATTCCATATTCTGCCGCAATCCCGGTACGCTACAATTCGACCTTTATCAAAGTCAGAAACGTGCTGGTACGCATTTCTCCTTCTTACACGAGGCATCACAATAACTTTTCCCCAGGCAACAACGTTCAAATGCAATTTGTGTATGAGGAACCGGCTGAACAATTTCCTCATTTAAACACAATGTAGGTGTCGCTACTGGCGCCTACTTAGTCTGAATGCGCTGAAAAGCTAATCATTTGCATATCACAGTACCTTCTTTCTTCGTATAAATTTCACGTCTGTAGCATATCGCCTTCTTGATGTGGCAATTTTAATGGCCAGTAGTGTATTACTAGAAATTACAAATTTGAATGCCTTTGGAATCAATTTGAGTAGATCAAATTCAACTTCTTCATCAGCAATTTTTTAAACAAAATTAAATTACTTTTTTCTAAAAATCTTTACTTCTCAACAACTTTATCAACTGCTTTATTCGAAGCATTAAAGTGCTACAATTTTACAAAACTAGTACTTTCTCAATGATTAAAATTTAAATACACATTATACTGAAATAGACCCATGATATGACAAAAAAAAATGTTTTTATTGAAAAAAATGATTATCAATTGACAAAACGTAATTAACTGTCAACTCATTTTTTATAAGTAGGTGAGAGTATTTGTTCCAGATACTCACCATTGGTGTTGATGAGATGAATTACTTCGTACTCGGCAGTGGTCGAGCCGGCAGCGTTGTAGGCAGTCACTTTCACAATGTAGGAGCTTTCGGCAGCCAAGTCGGGCACCACCAGCTGATGCTGCTGCTCCGGATTCACGTGGTCAGCCAACACCGTCCACCTGCTGTGGCTGCGGGGGCGGTATTCAATGCTCATGCGCAGAATAGAGCAGCCACCTCCTTCCCAGCTTGACAGGTAGAGAACAATATGCGTAGAATTGGTGAAGAACATATCTTCTTGCTTGGGAGCCACAGGAACTGAAAATTCACATCTCACTTAATTTAAATAATTTTTCGAAGAACCTCAAGCCTACTTTATGAACCTTAATAGACAATGGCATTTATTCTTTTTTTATAGTTGAGAAACCTATATAAACATCGGAGAATAACTACGCTGAAGTTAAAATCCCAGATTTTTCAATCACTTGACAGGTATTAACCCTTTAACCGGCTAATCCGACTTAACTCGGGCAAAACATTCTGTGCGTTTACCGGCTATCCCGAGCCCCTTGGTAGGGGCAATTGGCTTCACTGCAATGCTTCAAGTTCAACCCCCCCGAATTGACGACATTAGAGTGACGTCATGTTTCCAAACAAATACAATGTAAACATTTGTTTAATATTGTATTTAAGAGTGCCTTCTTGACAAACTTGGAGTTTTTTGTTTGGCATAGATTTTATTGGTGATTTTTGTTGGCACAGAACAATAAATTGTTCTGTTGCAACCAGAATACGATTGGATTTTGCTCCTCTTGGTGATTAACTGTGACTACAATTTGGCGAGAATCAAAGGTGAAGCAAACAAAAGGTTAAAAGTTTTAGCAAACACGTTATCCTTAAAGAATGAAAATCAATTTCAAAAATAGTCATTTAAAAATCTATCACCGAAGTCTATGGCAGTTTCAATGATAAATGGCGCTTAACAACAAATGTTTGGAAACAAATTGCTAGATATGACGTCACAACTAATGTCGTCTATTGACGGATTGCCGTGAAATCGCAATTTTGGAACTCACTAGTTACGGTGGATTTAACTAATGCGGGCGTAAATGGAAAGAGCTGATTAAACCTCTCCATCAAAGAAGCAACAGCTTTATAATTACATTTTATTTTTCTATATTTATTCTCATTTAGATATTTATAGTTAAAGACTGTCTAATTATTGCATTTATAGGAAATGTATATAAAACTTAATTTCACTTTTTCGATAAATTAATTACTTTTTCAAATTAATTTTTATTTTTATTGAATCAAAGGAATTTCTTAACTGCTATATATGCACACACACGCATTGTATACATATGAAATTTTAAGAAGTTAGAAAAGTTTCACTAAAATTAGAAGAGTTTAAATAAGGAATTGAATGTTTATTTTATTTTATTTCTTTATCTTTATAATATTTCAAACAATTCTGCAATGACGTTTTTTACATAGTTTTTTATATTTAAATCTTATTAAAATTAGATTATATAATTTGTTCTACAAATATTTAATCCTTGTTATCGCTCAAGTTTTAATTAATTTCCCATTATATATAATTTTAATTCAAAAATTGAATAATTTGTTAGTAGAATTATCATTAAATGCTTATATATTTTCATAAATGATTGAAAAAAATGGAAAATTTTTATCATAATCTTGGTTTTTAAAAATAGGTTTTTATGTAAATAAAACAATAAAGCTTACACCACTTTTTGTTGAACATTAAAAAATAGCATTGCAAAATTAATTATCCTCTCATACTTGTTTAAGTGTATGATAAAACTTTAAGTATATAAAATTTTATGATTCAAATGTGATTAATATATTTAAATTTTTCTTCTTAATGAAATTATTTTCATAAAAAAATTAATTTTATGAAATTATTTCATAATATACATTTATAAAAAAATAGATATAAGGTATTGGCATGAATTATACATTTACTGAAGGCATTTACAAATATTATAAATGAAGGTATTAGCAAATTCATATTTTAATTATATTTTCAAAGTTTATTATTTATTATAATTATAAAAACCAATTAAAAATATGGAAATAAAACGAGAGATATAAAACTGTTAAAACATAAATCTTAACATGATGAAATTAATTTTATTTCTAAATCGTAACATCTCGTTAATAATTTTGTTTGGAATCAAATATTCAGATTTAAAAAGTACGGTTTTAAAACAATATTATTTTTTTAAATGTACAGAATTTTTACCATTTTTTAGATAACTCATTATTTTTTCTTCTATTATCATTATTTTTTTCTTCTGTGATATGAAGCTAATTTGTAAACTATCAGTCAAATTATAAAACTATTTAGACGCCATATTTTAGAACATAAATTTAATTTTTCAAATTTAGATAATATGTAAAATTCTTTTTTACCGATTTATTATGTGCAGAATTTTCGATTGTAAATAAAATCTTTAAAATAAATCATGCACGTTATATTTTTTGGGCACTTTCTTTCAATCTTTCTCTAAATTTACCACTTGTAATAATTTTCATTTTAAAGCAGTTATTTTCAACGGAGGAAAAATATTTAATGTAGAACTAATTTGAATACTTAAAAAAACATGATATTGATATATTTTATATTAAATATTAACTTATTAGAATACTTCTGTAAATAAAAGAATTAAATATTCCCCATTTATATTTTTGCTTTTATTCTCCCTTTGAAAAAAAAATTTTCATGAGAGATAAACTATTTTTAATATTTGTGAAAAACAATTCAAGAAATATCAAAAGATATAACGCAGAAAGATATTTACAACATGGATTCTCGTACGGAATGATATTTTTTAAATGATTAGAAACGGAAATCATTTGGTACTAGGAATTAAATATAAAAAATTTACAGTCAGAGAATTTTTAACCACAAGTTCATCTGAAGTCAATAACATACTCTGAAGTCTATTGTTAGGCTACTAATTTAGCCTTTTATATATTTTTTAATTATTAAAAATATACTATTTCGTCGATATTCTTAAGTTTGTATGTATTAAAGCAACAGAACCATTTCTTTTAATGATTTTGAAAATTATTTCATGATTTTAGAAATATAGTGTTGATTTTAAAAAGCACCTGCAACGAGTAAAAGCTATTAATAATTAGACAGCAAATTAAATACTTATTACAGCTATTTAAAATCAACACAAGTACAACTACCGGGGACACTACAAAAATAATTTTTTTTTACTTTATTCAAAATAAATGAAATAAATTAAATTTCCTGATAAAATTTTCAAAATAATTTGATAAACTTCATATTTAATGTAATAAAAAATTGTAATATAGAGACATGTTGACATTTTCCAGCAGAACATACTAAAGTAAACTACTAGCACATTATGGTAACAGCTGATAGCGATTGATGGACTTCCTGGCTGTAAGTCATTAAAAAGTGATTATTGTGAGGTGGTCTAGGGTAAAGCGGAAATACGTCCGATCAAGAATTAGAGGCTTTTGTATTCTTGACAAGCACTAAAGGGGAAAAAACTTGCTTTGCAGTGAAAGCCAAAACTATGTTGCCACCACGGAGCAAAAATGAAGCACTTTCTTGACCGAACCCCAGACGGATAAGGGGTTAAAATTCCTCATTGAATAGACCCTAGCATAAATAAGGGCTGATCCTACTTTGGAATCACTAGATGAATATGAAATATTAGGTATCATCCATGGCATTGCCTCATTTTACAATCAAGTCTTATAACATTTACCTGATAACTCACTGATGATGATCCACGATATTTTCTTTCAAGAATATGGGCGTAGATGTAACTCGTATTGCATGATTGAAAATATAAGAAACGAGTAGATATCTAACAAGAGGAAAATAAAATCCGTCTGCAAAATAAACAGATTCACAAATTTGAAGCACTGTTTTCAGATACAAGTAAACAGAAACGGTGCAAAGGAAAACTCTTCGACCAATAAGAAGTCAAATTACGTAACAGCACGCCAAGCTTTGGCCTTAGCGAGAGAAAGAGAATAAAGATGCTTATTGAAGATTTTATATTTGTAAATAATTTTTGTTTGTTACTGTTAATTAACTTAGTAAGCTTAAAATGTCATAAGTAACAAAAGTAGTACACTTAGAAATCCAGCGAGTTTAAATAAAACTTCCTACTCACAGAATCGCAGTATCAGGGGTTTTCAAAACGAAACACTAAATATTACCCAGGCTGCAGTCATTAACTACACGTTTCGGATCTGAATATGACTTACAAATCCCTTTTCTCCCCCATGTTAATACACACAACACTAGTTTTGGCGGATCCTTTTCTATGAAAGATCTAACTGACACTCCTTTAATGGTACAGACAATTGAACCTTTTATACAAGATTGAGAAGATAACTTTTGTTTATTTAATATTACAAATGATCAACAAAAGATCATTTCTGCCAAAAAAAATTTTTCAACTGGTGCAGCGAAAACTCTTGTTAAGAGTATACATGGAAAACCTTAAAAGAAACATTATCGATTGAATTTAAATCGAAAGTTAATAGTAAACAAATTCAAAATATGTTTAAAGAACGTATTATAAGAAAAGGTGAATCCTGTTTTGAATATTTCGTATGTATGGTCGAAATTGCTTCTCGAGGTACAATTGATGAAACATTCTTTAACTGAATGCATAATAAATGGTTTACCTGATAACTCAAGTAACAAAATTTTGCTTTATGGTACTAAAAACATTTCAGACTTCAATTTGAAAAATTATGAAAAAAATTATGTTTTTAATAAACATATGTTTCCCAATCTTTCCACTAAATTTTATATTCGAAAAATTTACAGTCATTGCAATGGAGATTTAAATAAAGACAATATTCGAGTAACTCATAATAATCAAGATCTGTCGAATACATCTCCAATAATTTGTTTTCATTGTGGCAAAAGAGGTCATAAGTCTTCACAGTGTTTACATAAAGAGAAAGGATTCAAATGTTTCCAGTGTAATAATTTAGGTCATAAGGCTGTCCTAATAGTACAAGACCACACACACATACACAGCGGCGATGTCTCCCCTAACTCTTCCTCCAATAAGAAGTCAGATGGAACGTGACGTAACAGTGCGTCAAGCTTTGGCCAGTAAGTTTTGCTTTAGTGAATTGACGACATTAGTGTGACGTCATATCCACAACTGTTTCCAAACAAATACAATGTAAACATTTGCTTAATATTGTATTTAAGAGTGCCTTCTTGACAAACTTGGATATTTTTGTTTGGCTATCGATTTTATTGGTGATTTTTGTTGGCACAGAACAATAAATTGTTCTGCTACAAACAGAATACGATTGGATTTTGCCCTACTTGGTGATTAACTATGACTACAATTTGCCGAGATTTAAAGGTTAAGCAAACAAAAGGTTAAAAGTTTTAGCAAACACGTTATCCTTAAATAATGAATATCAATTTCAAAAATAAAAATTTAAAAATCTATCATCGAAGTCTATGGCAGTTTCATTGATAAATGGCGCTTAACAGCATTTGTTTGGAAACAGTTGCTGGATATGACGTCACAACTAATGTCGTCTATAAGGGAAGATATGTTTCACAATTTTATTAATTTTACATTTTAATTTGTAAACACACACGCATTATAAAAAATAACATTTCAGAGTATATTTATTAAATATGTAATTTCGAAATTAATTTGCACCAAAGAAACGATTATTAATTTGTACCAATTGAGAATAATTATTTCTGATCATATAGTAACTATTCAAAAACACAATATACTTATAAAATAACTTTAAAATATAATTATTTTAACGAAAATGAACCCAATGGGTTTTTCAGTTTTTAATTTATCTTAAAAAAACATTCTGAAAAGATACAAAATATTATCAAATTTTCATTTTAAAATCTGAAGATAAATAGTACATAAACATTTATAAATGAAACAGAATAAACTAATATATTATCATTCCTGTCATAAATAGATCTTACCTGAACCTTGAGTTTTGAAGGAGACAGGGCTGCTTCTTTCGCCTTTTCCTTCGCTGGTGAGCGGGACAACATACAACTGGTACTTAATACCGCATTCCAGACCTTCTAACTTATAAGTATGGTTTTTGCTAAGTAATCTCCTTTGCTGCCATTCACCGCCTTCAGCTTTATAATGCAATTCATAACCTGGAAATGCAGTTCTCTATTCAATTCAAAAAGTTGATGAGAAGTCTGGGAGTGTGAATATACGTAAAATTTATAATGTTATTACAATCAACCACATAAATACAACAATTCAGTACTTTTAGAAATCGATGTTGTTGTTGTTGTCGTGTGCCAGCCAGGCCGGCAATATGGGGTGAGCTGCTCCACTTTTCCAACTGAACCATATTTGGTGTGGAGTTCAACTTCCTCAGTACACACATGCCATTGGTACCCGTTTATAGGGTAGGCAACCATTCACACACAAAGAAAGGACAAAGACAAAAAAGAGAGAGAAAGTACATCCATGCCCGAGCCAGGATTCGAACCCAGGTCCCACCCGTTTGTAGTCAGGTACGTTAACCACTAGACAAGTTGGGCGGCTTAGCAATCGATAAAAAAAGCGATAGAACACAGAAACTTCTGACAAATACAGAAACTGCAAAAATGTTTAACTATAAACCATTACATAATTCTAATCAATTAAGGATGAAAACTTATATTTCTATATGTATAATAATTATTATAAAATTGAATGAGCGTTTACAATAAAAACAGAAAGAAATAGTTGGAAAATTTGATACTTTTTGAATTTGAAACTCTACTAAGTAGATAAGAAAATATGAATAGGTATTAACCCTTCTTTGCATAATGGTGGAAATTTCCATCATAACTTATAATGCCCAAAAATTATATAAAAGAACAAGTTCACTTTAGGTTGATCGTGTTTGGATACCTTTTTATATGTCCATTGCATAAAAAGAAACATAGCTGTCAAAAATAAACACGTGTCATTATCAGTGCTTAAAGTTGTCTCATTCCGCTGTTTGTTGTAGTTGCAATAAACGTATGATTTTGTTTATAATTTTGTTTTATTATATTAGAGTTTCTATTGCTAAAAAATTGAAAATGAGTGAAGAAAGGTTTGTAACACGTGTTTCTGTTATTTTCCTCTTTTATTTCTATTTAGTACTAAGCTAATGATCTAACTTTGGATGATGATGGAAATTTTTAGCATATTGTTTTTTGCTAAATTTATACTATAAATATATACTAACATTTTTTTAACCATTTTTCCTTTAGTTTTGAACATGAATTATATCAACTTGATTTATTTCACCAATAAAGAA
>JAPDSC010002645.1:2430-7430 GCA_026290005.1 Latrodectus geometricus
GAATGGAAATATTCCATGATTTAAACATTTTATTTCATAATATTTATATTCAAATACATTTTTTTGCTGCATTTTTTGAAATCTGCAATATGTAAACAAACCTTAAAAAACATTTAAATTAGCTTAATATGGAATTTGAGGAACTAAAGAATAGAAATATTTCAAATATTCCACGACTTAAACATTTTATTCCATAATATTTATTTTGAAATAAACTTTAATTCCTGATTTTTTGAAATCTGCAATTTGTAAACAAACCTTAAAAAACATACAAATTAGCTTAATATTGAATATGAGGAACTAACGAACGGAAATTTTTCAAAGCAAAAGGTAATTGATTAAAATTGATTTTAAAACACGTTGAAGCAATTTTCGTGAATATATTTTAATAAATTCTAATTTACTGTATTTTGTTTGGACTTAGTCTCCAGAAGCGAAAATCGAGCTGAAAATTTCAAAGTCCAAACACGCGAGTGGGGTATCGTAACCATCACGGCATCGCGAGACCCGATTTTACGTCGACGAAAAAGTCTCTCGGCGGCACTTCGCTGGCGGTAGGGCTGTCGGTGGGAGTGCGGCATTTTTTCGCCCTCGCCGTCAACCGCGCGATGCTCTTGACGATGGTGCTATAGTCCGCCGCCTTATATGTAGGGCAGTGTGGTCGTGAAGTGACTCGAGAAGAAGTGTGAGGGCTGGCTACCCTCTCGCACAGAGACCTCGAGGAGATGCTTTAGGGGTGACCGCCGAGTTCTTCGGCGTGTTTATTTCCGAAAAGTGTCTCGACTTGCGATCGCATTACTACCGGTCTCTCGCACATAGAGACGGTGGCTGTCCGTCAACAGGCGTTCCGGATAAGTTATTTCTGGTTCGCCGAAACTTCCCAGACTTTCTCGACATGTCTGCGAGTAGCACGGCCATCGTGTCGTTGCTGCGCCATGCAGAACGGTAATTAATGAATACTGTGGGTTTTCTGCCCCTGTGCCCAACGCACTGATTTCACTCGATGACGGAGCACGCTCGCCCCGCGGCGCTGATGCCGATGGGGACGTCGTGAGATCAGAACTGACTAGCGAAAGCACTGTTGACGGAGAGTTCCGAAGGAAACTGAACGAGGATCCCGCCGTTGTTGCGGGTGTCCGTGGTCGCCGCACTTGCGACCGCACTTTCTCTCGGATTCGAAGTTGCGTGCGATTTCGAACGTTAATTAACGTGAAAGTAACCTGGTTGATCCTGCCAGTAGTCATATGCTTGTCTCAAAGATTAAGCCATGCATGTCTAAGTACATGCCGTATTAAGGCGAAACCGCGAATGGCTCATTAAATCAGTTATGGTTCCTTGGATCGTACCTTACTACTTGGATAACTGTGGCAATTCTAGAGCTAATACATGCAGCAGAGCTCCGACCTTCGGGGACGAGCGCTTTTATTAGACCAAAACCAATCGGACCTCGGTCCGTCATGTGTGGTGACTCTGAATAACTTTGGGCTGATCGCACGGACTCGCTCCGGCGACGTATCTTTCAAGTGTCTGCCTTATCAACTGTCGATGGTATGTTACGCGCCTACCATGGTCGTAACGGGTAACGGGGAATCAGGGTTCGATTCCGGAGAGGGAGCCTGAGAAACGGCTACCACATCCAAGGAAGGCAGCAGGCGCGCAAATTACCCACTCCCAGAACGGGGAGGTAGTGACGGAAAATAACAATACGGGACTCTTTTGAGACCCCGTAATTGGAATGAGTACACTCTAAATCCTTTAACGAGGATCCATTGGAAGGCAAGCCAGGTGCCAGCAGCTGCGGTAATACCTGCTCCAATAGCGTATATTAAAGTTGTTGCGTTTAAAAAGCTCGTAGTTGGATCTCAGTTGCAGAGGGACGGTCCATCTACCGGTGGTCACTGTCTTTTCTGAACGTTACAGCCGGTTTCTCTTGATGATCTTCACCGGTTGTCTTGGGTGACCGGCAAGTTTACTTTGAAAAAATTAGAGTGCTCAAAGCATGCGTGACGCATGAATAATGGTGCATGGAATAATGGAATAGGACCTCGGTTCTATTTTGTTGGTTTACGGAAAACGAGGTAATGATTAAGAGGGACAGCCGGGGGCATTCGTACTGCGACGCTAGAGGTGAAATTCTTGGACCGTCGCAAGACGAACTACTGCGAAAGCATTTGCCAAGAATGTTTCCATTAATCAAGAACGAAAGTTAGAGGTTCGAAGGCGATCAGATACCGCCCTAGTTCTAACCATAAACGATGCCAGCCAGCGATCCGGCTGTGTTCCTCAAATGACACGCCGGGCAGCTTCCGGGAAACCAAAGCTTTTGGGTTCCGGGGGAAGTATGGTTGCAAAGCTGAAACTTAAAGGAATTGACGGAAGGGCACACCAGAAATGGAGCCTGCGGCTTAATTTGACTCAACACGGGATAGCCTACCTGGCCCGGACACAGGAAGGATTGACAGATTAAGAGCTCTTTCTTGATTCTGTGGGTTGTGGTGCATGGTCGTTCTTAGTTGGTGGAGCGATTTGTCTGGTTTATTCCGATAACGAACGAGACTCTAGCCTACTAAATAGACGCTTCCGATCCTTGTAGTCGGACGTTCTTCTTAGAGGGACAAGCGGTGTTTAGCCGCACGAGACAGAGCAATAACAGGTCTGTAATGCCCATAGATGTTCGGGGCTGCACGCGCGCTACAATGAAGGAATCAGCGTGTGTTTTCCCTGTCCGACAGGACTGGGTAACCCGTTGAAACTCCTTCGTGCTGGGGATAGGGATTTGTAATTGTCTCCCTTGAACCAGGAATTCCCCGTAAGCGTTTGTCATAAGCAAGCGTTGATTACGTCCCTGCCCTTTGTGCACACCGCCCGTCGCTATTACCGATTGAATGATTTAGTGAGGTCTTCGGACTGGCGCTCGGATTGGCCCTCGGGTCGAGCCGAGTGCCGGAAAGATGACCAAACTTGATCATTTAGAGGAAATAAAAGTCGTAACAAGGTCTCCGTAGGTGAACCTGCGGAGGGATCATTACCGACGGTTGTCCGCAGATGGCAACGTCAAACCGACTTGAACCCGGACGGTTTATCCCGTCCGCCGAAGGCTCGCTGGCGTTCCGCTCACGGGACGCGAAGCTTGCTATCGAACGCAAAGCGTCTTGGTACCTCATGGGTGTGCCTGTTTCCCGGCCGATCACGACGGCAGGAGGGAGGTTCCGACTCTATTGTCGGGGCTAGGCTTGAAGAGGGAGCTGCACTGGCTTCTCCGCCCCGTTGGTGCCTTGACCCGGTGGGTCTCTTCGAGCTGTGAGTCCCGGGGACTCCTGGCGCGACGTTCAATGGTCGTGCCTGCTCGGGAGTGCCTTTCCGTGAATGATGACAATCCCCGGAAAGTTTCCCTGTAGGGAAGCGTCCTGAACATAAACTAGAACGCAATAAGGCTTCCGTGAGGTTGCCGACTAAAATGACAACTCTGAGCAGTGGATCACTCGGCTCACGGGTCGATGAAGAACGCAGCCAGCTGCGAGACTTGGTGTGAATTGCAGGACACATTGAGCACTGATTTTTCGAACGCGCATTGCGGCCTCGGGTATTCCCCGGGGCCTCGCCTGTCTGAGGGTCGGATGAGACTTACACAGGAGGAGTGTTCCTCCAATTGGCTGCACCGGATGGTTTCGACTATCCGCCTGCCTAAGGTCTTGATCCGCGATCCCCCTGGCCGAGAAGCGTCGCTCCGCCTGACAATTTCGGTCCGGCAAAGAGGGAGAACGACTGATCGTCTCCCCGCGACTGGACTGGGAGCTGATGACGCAGAGAGAATGCCAGACGAAAGGGGAAGTCGGATCGTCCGCTTGGGTGCTTTCGTGCTAATGCGTGGCTACGTTCCATAATTGCACACAGTGCATAGAACGCCGGCTCAACGCAGCGAAAGGTCACGACTGATATCTTTATCTGTCGACCTCAGATCAGACGAGATGACCCGCTGAATTTAAGCATATAAATAAGCGGAGGAAAAGAAACCAACAGGGATTCCCTGAGTAACGGCGAGCGAAAAGGGAAGAGCCCAGCGCCGAATCCCGAGGTCTCTGGCCTCCGGGAAATGTGGCGTTTAGGAGTGAGCGTGCCGGAGGTGGAACTGGCGGCAAGTCCCCCTGACCGGGGCATTGACCCAGAGTGGGTGCGAGGCCCATAGTCGCCGGGTCTCCTCCGGATGCGATCTCCTTGGAGTCGGGTTGCTTGGGAGTGCAGCCCTAATCGGGTGGTAAACTCCACCTAAGGCTAAATACGGCCGTGAGACCGATAGCAAACAAGTACCGTGAGGGAAAGTTGCAAAGAACTTTGAAGAGAGAGTTCAAGAGTACGTGAAACTGCTCAGAGGTAAACGGGTGGGCCCTCGAAATCCTGTGGCGGGAGGATTCAGTCGGAAGGTCGAGGCGTGCGTTTGGCGATATTCACAGGGTTCTGTCACTGGACCGCATCGCCTGCACGTACTCCGGTCGGTACGACGCATTTGTTTCCCGTCCGATGGACGCCGCAACCGGTTGGGAGACGGCCTGAAGGGCGGATAATGGCAGGTGGCCGGTGGTTTTCCCCTCGGGGTGCCGTCGGTGTCTAGCCGTTCCGTCAGTGGCTCGTAACCCGACCGTGGTGTCGCGAAGCCCCTCACATGGGCTTCACCGTCTCCTCCACAAGGATGCGGACAGATACGGCAGCGGTTCTTCATTCATCGCGCGCACAGGCTCACCCTGTGGCGTGGCGAGGAGGAGTTCCGGATGGTCGTGTCCGATCCGTTGGAGGCTGGCGGTTAGCGGCGAGTAGATCGGTCACCCACCCGACCCGTCTTGAAACACGGACCAAGGAGTCTAACATGTGTGCGAGTCAATGGGTCTCGAATAAGCCCAGAGGCGCAATGAAAGCAAAGGCCGGACATGACGCCGGCTGTGTTGGGATCCCTCCACCTACGAGTGGGGGGCGCACCAACGACCCGTCCTGTCCGATTTATCGGT
>JAPDSC010002645.1:9930-13348 GCA_026290005.1 Latrodectus geometricus
CTGCAACGATATCGTTCGCACCTTGCGCGTCGTTGGGCGACTTTAGCCGGGCTGTACATCTGCCTCTGACGGGGCAGACTAGCCTGGCGACGAGGCCTCTTCGATTTGGAGCATTCTAGGGGACGTTGAGAACGGCGTCTCCGGCTCTGGGTCCAAACCCTCTGGGTGTGATGCGTAGGTGCCAAATCGTCCGTAGACGACCTAGGTACTAGTCTGGGTGTTGTACGTAGTAGAGCAGCCACCATACTGCGATCTATTGAGGCTCGTCCTCTGACTGGAAGATTTGTTTTTTATAGGTTTCAGTTGATCGCGTGTGCTAATGGACTTTGTCTTTTTTTCGAGAGTATGGTTTGATCGCGTGTGCTTATGGACTTTGTCATTTTTCGCGAGTATGGTTTGATCGCGTGTGCTTATGGACTTTGTCATTTTTCGCGAGTATGGTTTGATCGCGTGTGCTTATGGACTTTGTCATTTTTTTTAGTTTAAATGCAAGAGCAATGCCATGTATGTAAATGTTACTACTAAAAACACCAGCAGTGTTTTTGCATGACCTCATTAAATATGGAAAATTTAGGCCAGAAATCATTGAGTCGAAGAATAAAGTACAGGTAAAGAATTTGGATCCGCAGAAAAGATTCTAATTAGAATATCATAAACTATTGTTAAAATTAAAGGTAAGTTAAAAATGTATGCACTTTTTGTAATTGGAAAATTTTATAGTTAAAAAGTCAGTATTCGGATTTTAAAATCTGATTTTACTGATTTTTTTAATAAATATGTATTTCATGTTATAACATAGTAAATTTCATTTCTATGTAAGAATGAATTTAAAATGTGGGGATTTATTATGTAATAAGATTAATTCTAAGTTCCCTCAAGGTATTTAAAATTGGATCTACAATGTAAGTATAGTTACAATACTATTTTTTTTTTGTACTGATATTTATTGTACTGACTGTTTTATTACACTGATGACAATGGATGATTTGGATCCTGATATAAAACAATAAATACTGTGATTTCAAGAAGAATTATCATTTTTTAGGATTTTAAAAATTGAAATTTTAAAAATATCCTAAGATTTGATGCATATTTTTTGTTTATTTGGTCAGCCTATCCTCAGTGTTTAGCTCCTAAGTTATGACTTATATAATGAGGCACCCACTAAATGTGTCACATCATTGTTTGTTTTGTTAATGAATTGCTTACCAAGCTAGAGAGTTCCAGGTAGATAAGATGCTGATGAAAACGAGAAATATTTCATTTAATGATTAATGCTATTATTTTACATCCATTACTAAGAGTTTTTTTTTTAATGCATGAAGGAACTTTATACAGGAAATTTTAGGAACTTCCGTAACCCCCTCGAAAAGAATTCTGCAGCTTAGTGGCACCACATGCAAAAGTTCTCCTTTTCTATATTTCTGTAAAATAGAAACTTACATTTTAAATTTGCATATCAACATTTTTAAATATTTGTAGAATTTGATGTTGAAAAGCGTTCTATCGATTAATAATTCAATAATAATATTTTTCTATAATTGTATTTTATAATAAATACAATTGGGATACAATGAAACTTAGTGCTAAAGATTTTAATCTTCTGTTTATAATTTTCTAATGATATCTAAAGTATTTATCGTTTTGGTATTATAAAGCAAATTATAATTATTATTAATAAGTAAACTATTAATTAAATTATAATTGTTAATAAGCAAATTTAACTTGACTTAAATGCAAAGATTTTATGAATTATAGCAAACATTTCATTCGAGTATTTGCTTTCATTCAGTAAAATATGATATAAATTGATTAATGTTTGATATTGATTTATATTGTTAATATTTTTTTTGATAATATCTCTAGTATTTTTTGTGTAAAACTTTTCTTTAATGAAGAAAAACAATGTAGGGCACTATATTTGAGAAGAAAAAATTTTGAAAGATCAAACAAACATTTTCTTACGGATTTTTATGCAATCTTTTTAGGAAAAATAACTCATGGAAGTTAGTCGAATTTGAATTTCTAATATATGTTTAACATGCTGCCAATTACATCAGAGTGCATATTGACGAAAAATAAGATTAATTCATTTTTAAGTCATTTTAATGACTTATGCTTACATTATCTAATATGACAAATCATTTAATAAAGTTAAAAAAAAAAAAAAAAAAAAAAGATTTAATTTTTTTTTTTCTTTCATTTCCGCCTTTTTTTTTTTTTTTTTTTTTTTTTTAAAAGCCGAGAACAATTTTTAATAGCATGTTGTAATTAATTTTTCACTAACACTTCATTTTATTTCTTGCGTTCATTCAACTCATTAAATAAATTCTTTCATATTCATTCATTTTTCCCATAAATAGAAATTAAAATATCTACTTTTTTTTAATTTGATGAAAATGAAGCATGTTTTTTAAGAAATTCAAACCATTACAAAAGCAAACATTTTATTGGTAAGGCTAATTATTTTTCTTGGACATTTAAAAATGTAATAAAAAATTCCCGAATCAAAATTTATTTATTTTTGATGTGTAAATTATTTTAAAAGAAAAAGCAGTTCACACAAAGTTCACATTTTTAATAGTTAGATTCTCGGTTTCTTTTACTTGTAACTCCAATTTCCTATTTATTTTTTTAACATAGAATATAGCATTACTGTAAATCTGAAAGCTATTTGATGAGCTGCAAATACCATCCTAAGTTAATTGCGCCTTTAACGCACGAAGCATATTGTTAGATTTGCCTTTATGCAAGATGAATGACAAGGAACATTCACTCAAACATCCATCCAACCTCAAATGACGAAGCAGAACTGAAAAATCAACAAAACAAGATCTTTTGAAAATTTGCCGAAAATGATTGCTACGTCCGTTTTGCGAAAGTTTTAGAAAGTGGGCGCCTTCCCTCTACCAGCAGTTTTAAATTGCTATTATCCAAATGGAATCGACGAAATCGAAATTGTGCGTAACTGGTTGTTACAGTCATATATAGGACGATAAACACCTTTCAGAATTTTAGCCACCTGGTTAGCTTTTTCGCCATTATAAAAGAAAAACTAAAATGTATCGAATTTTCTGTTTGTTGTCTTCTATTTTTAAAACCTTGTACTCATAACTGAATGAATCAAACAAAAAACCGCAAGAGGATATTTTAGTGTCAAATGTCACCTTTCCAACGAGCATAAATCTGAAATTGTTTGATAGATACCTCACGAGATAGCGATCACTACAGACGTCTACCGGAAAAAAATAATGGATAACTTTATCCCCAAACTAATATAACTAAATAAATAAATATATAGTATAAAATTCTTAATTTTATAGATATCCAAATATATATATCTACCAACTACCAAAAAAGTCGCTCCATTGGATATCCGTAGGATATCCAATGGAGCGACTTTTTTGGTAGTTGGTAG
>JAPDSC010002657.1:0-12769 GCA_026290005.1 Latrodectus geometricus
TGCAAATCGCAGTTTTGTGTACGTCTGCGGGATTAATCGGAATTTGACGATATGCTTTGACGAGGTCGACATGACTAAACACTAGTTTGCCATGCAAATCTGAAGTAAAATCGGTTATGCAAGGAATTGGATTATGCTCTTTAATAGTTTGGGAATTAAGGGCACGAAAATCACCGACCGGTCTTCACTCGACAGTACCCTTTTTAGGCACCATATGCAAAGGAGAAGCATATTGGCTTTTTGATGCTCGCATATGACCCATTTCAATCATGCGCTGAAATTCAGCTTTTGCATTTTTTAGACGGTCAGGTGCTAAACGTCTAGGCGTAGCTACGACTGGTGGACCTTTGGTATTTATATAATGAACCGTATTATGTTTTATAGGCATATCAGGATCTGGTAATTTTGTGATATCGGGGTATTTTGACAATATTTTACCATATACATTATTTACAAAAACAGATTTTATAGAAAATATTTTACAGCTAAATATTTTACCATGTACTTTTAAATTCGTTGCATTATCTACAAGATGCTTATTCCTTAAGTCTGGGTATAAATTAAAACGATATAAAAAATCTGCACCTAATATTGCACTGGATACATTACAAATATAAAATGAGTAAGTAAATTTCCTTCTTAACCCAAAATTAACTGTTACCGATTTACGGCCATACACATTGATAGAACTACCGTTAGCAGCGCAAAATGTTTGAAGAACGGGAAGTGTGCGTTCTTGTTTAGAGGTGACAATTATAGAAGCATCACTTCCTGAATCAACAAGAAAACACATACCTGTATTTTTAGCCGTTATGAACATGCGACGAGATGTAAAATTTTCGGAGGAGGAGTCCATCGAAGCTACTCCCACGGTGTATCGTTTCCCTGGAATGAGCATGGAGGTGTACATTTTAGAGCCTTTTCCTTAAATCGGGCATGATAAAAGTAGAGTTTCTTTCGTGAAGAAGATCGCTGCCGATAGTAAAATTTCTCCTGGCGCCGATTCTTGCTTCTCGATCTGGATCGTATTTCCGCAATTTCCTTACGTAGCTCCTTTATTTCCTCGTAGAGAGAATCGAAGTTGGATTTCTTTTCTACGGTGTATGATGATTGAGTAGGAACTTGACTGGAGACAGCAAAAGCATTATGAGGAGGAATTTGTAGAATTTTATCGGCAATCTCAGCAACTTTGTCGGAAGTCAGAGAAGAAATCGATGCTAGAATCGTCTGCACTGGAACTGGCATTGCTTGATTGAAAAGTTCTAGGAGTAAAGAATCATCGATGTTGTGGTTCTCGGCTCGACGTTTCATGCTCCGTAACAATTCCGAAGGCTTCCGGTCCCCCAGATTTTCTACAGCTAACAACCACCGAATTTCTTGAGTCTTGCTTTCCGAACACCATTCCGCTAGTTTTCCCTTCAGCTTCTGATACGGGTCTGTTGTGTCTGGCTGCATAATGACATCTCTGACGATGGTTGTCGTTTCTAGAGGAAGATGAACGACTACATAATTATATTTCGTTTTAGAGTCAGTTATAGGCTTAGGAGTCGCTAGTGCGAAAGTACTTTCTATCATATAAAACCAAAACGAAGGGTCTGCTTTTATGAATGCTGGTATGACAACAGCTGCTGACCCCATAATTATGCAGTTTTTATTCAGGAAAAATGAGCATAGATATGAGGTTCATAAATTCTCGGGTCACCACTATTATGATTAGTGATCAGTGTTCAGAGTGGAGAATAGAATCAAGACTTCAATTCAAGGAAGCGTTTATTACATTTCTACTACATCGCAAGATGGTCGCGTACCAAGTGGCTGGGGTCCGTCGTACTCTGCTGTACCGGTATATCACGTTTTCCCTGGCACCTGCTTCCCCCAAGAGAAAACAAGAGTCGGAATGTATTTCCTGTCTGAACTGTGCGTCCATACCTATGAGCGGAAACACCATTTCCGTTACTAATTAAGGATGTGAGAAAGGGATCACCACAAACTCTTAAACTGTTTAAAGATTATTAAACAGGAGAAAAGAAAGTTGTGGCGCAATAAATTGTAATAAATGAATAAATATTTAAGTTCCTTTTATCATAATTAGCAAACGCATTATAAAAAATATGTACTACCAAACTATTTTGGGAGCAAAATTTTGGTAGCTGAAGCGATAAGCTTAAGATACGACATTAGTTGTGACGTCATATCCAGCAACTGTTTCCAAACATTTGCTGTTAAGCGCCATTTATCATTGAAACTGCCATAGACTTCGGTGATAGATTTTTAAATTGTTATTTTTGAATTTGATATTCATTTTTTAAGGATAACATGTTTGCTAAAACTTTTAACCTTTTGTTTGCTTAACCTTTGATTCTCGCCAAATTGTAGTCACACTTAATCACCAGGCTGGGCAAAATCCAATCGTATTCTGGTTGCAACAGAACAATTTATTGTTCTGTGCCAACAAAAATCACCAATAAAATCGATAGCCAAACAAAAATCTCTAAGTTTGGCAAAAAGGCAATTTTAAATACAATATTAAACAAATGGGTGAAAATGCGCTTTAGGTCCCCTCCTTGGCGCGATTTCAAAAACACCGATGCTATGGCGAAAATTCTACCACTATTTCAAAGTAAAATTTAATTAGCGACCAATGAAAAGGCTAAAACAAACGAATAATTATTGAGCATGCGCGAGAAAGCGCTTCAAATTCGTGAGTTGGCGAAGTAGGGGACCTAAAGCGCAGATTAACCAACAAATGTTTACATTGTATTTGTTTGGAAACAGTTGTGGATATGACGTCACACTAATGTCGTCAATTCACGCTAATAATTTACTTAGATACACACGAGACAAATGATTGAAACCAATCTTAGTTTACTACAATTTGCTGCTACTTTTACACTTGTATTCATGTTCATTTAAAAAATAAAATCCATTTGCTCACTATTCGTAAAAATATTAGTATTTCAGAAATAAACAAATCAAAGCTAAAAAAACATTGGACTTTTATTTAAGTTTGTTCTTTTTTTTTCTAATTGCATAGTTCATTGAATATATCAAAAACAAATCCAATAAGACAGTTAATAAATATTTGCCCATTATTGTTTTGATTTAATTTAATAATCCATTTTTTTCCTTGCTATGTTGACATTATTTAAATGAAGCATTGAAAATTATGTAAAAACACATCCTTTTTTAACGAATGAATTTAACAATAAAAATTAAGCGAATCTATTTAAAAAAATATCTGCAATTTTAAAATTTTATTTCATGTAATCTTTATATCTTGCAGCTTCTTTTCGGCATAACTGAAATTTCTCTAAAGAAGTCACAGAAATTTATTACCTTTCAAATAAGAAAGATATTCCTTTAAGAATTGAAACTAGCACTTTCTACTGAAAAACACAATAACGTACCCCCCCCCCCCCATGAGAAACTAAATACCTAATTTAAATCACTAGAGCGATGGTAAAAAATTATATAATAAAGCCCCGAAAGGAGGAAAGGATTTAAATTTAAAAGTTGGCAGAAGCATGTAAAGAAGTACCCGAGAAATGAGAATCTTCTGCTGTTAAAGAGCGAAATATATCTGGCAGGGCTCCGGCGACAGCGCGAAATTTGTCATTCTGATTGCAATATAACAATTGATTGCTCCGTGCCAATAAAATCGATAGCCAAGCAAAAATCACCAAGTTTGAAAGAGGAGGGGCCATCCTTAAATATAATTTTACCAAAAAATGTCATTATTCGAGACATAAAGCATTTATTTTTTGAAGAATTTGAAAAACCTGTAACAGGTAATAATTTGTACTGATTATTAAATATTGAATTTTCATGGAAATGAAATAAATTAAAAAATATATATATATGGTTAATGATTTAAAATTGCCATCATCTTTATCATGATTTCTTATATTGTTGCTATCCTTTACAAAGAGCCAATTGGTACACATTTTAGGGTTGCTAACCAAACTCCAATACCTATAACCTTTTCAGCTAGTTAGGAAAATAATGACTAAATGTTGCTACTCTGACTGTAATATTTAATTTTACCTCCATTTAAAACTTTGTGTCCAGGTCTGGTGTAATCCTGATGGTTGACCCCAAATAAGCCAAACCATGAAGCTACATTTTAAAATCACAAAATTTAGATGAATGAATTATTATGTTAGAATTCATTCTGGCAAGAAGCATTTAACTTAAAAATTGATATAATCATTTGAGTCCTTTACAAAATCTTTATTTAAATATTTTTAGAACTTTTTGTATTATATAATTTTAGTAAAACATAATTTTCTGCCTAAAATTTTTATTCTAATTTATATATCGTAGCTTTAATACATACATAAAATTATAAATGAAGGAAATATTTTATAAATCCTGTGGCACAGTAGTCCATCGTGGGGCCGAGACCTATATGCTCATATCTGTTTTCTTTACCCAGGCTCTGGAATACAAAGTATATGTCCCAATTAAGTGGTCAGCTTAAAGGAAAATCCCCAGTGCTTTGTTCTCAAGCATGCTTCTTACTCAGTTTTATCAACCTTGAAAAGATGAAAGGCTGAGTTGACCTTTCCCAGCATGAGCATAGAAACTCAGACCTGTGCATTGGAAGCACAAAATGCCACCACTACGCCACCTTATGTATTATATAATGTATCCATTTTTTAAAGCATTATGTGTAAAATTATGTATTATATAATGTATGATTACAAATAATATATTATATACATAATGTAATGCTAAATTTTCTTTATGTATTATATAATCTATACATTATATAATATTTTAGGAATTATATTTTCCATAAATTGTACTAGACATAAATCTTGTATTGCTCATATACTTTTCTAGTTGTTATTGTTAAAACAGATACATTGTACTTTGAATAATTGTTAAAAGGATTATGTAGTTAGAACTAAAAAATTAGATAAAGATATGCTTAGATTGAGGATACTGTGTATTTTATTTATATTATTTAATTCGGGAGCTTTAATAGTAAACAAGTTATCATGATTTTAATGGTCATTGCATTGATTTATACATGAAAAATGGAATAGTACCATTTTATTTAGAAATCAAATTAAAAAGGAACAATATCTTTTATGAAACTGCCATTTGCACAAATTTTAGAATATTTAAAAATGTTTATTAAAAAATAATTATTTAAGTAAAAAATATATACATACCTTTTTGGCTTTCTATTCATATTTTAATTAAAAATAAAAAATATTGTACTTAATGATGCTTATCATAAAGTTAATTGATTTTATAATTTAATATTTTTTTGTTTGTTAATTTTTTTAAAGTAATTAACAAATGTTGAAATATTAACACTATTAATCAAAGTCATTTGTCCTACATCTTGTTTATTGAACATTTTACTTATTATGATGATTGTATATTACTATATTTTCTTGCATATAATCCCCATATTAAATGTTGAAAAGTTTTGTTTTGTTGTGCGCATTATATACATTGTCACCGATAACCTGTTAAAAAAGCTTAAAATTTTGAAAAAATTCAATTTATGTTTTATGAAATAAATAATAGATGGCACCAAGCCTCAGGTCATTTATTTTAGCTATAATTTATTTTATTCAATAACATTCAAAAATGAATTTGGTTTCTCGGAAGGATATTACCATTGCTATTGTCATTTTACATTTCAATTTGACTTGAGCTGTTTTTTTCCGAAAATATTCAAGTTTGTATATCATCGTGTGAAAGTGAAAGGTTATAAATTAAACATATTTTAAACTAAATGCTCTAGAGAACAGAAATAAAAAAAAAATGCCAACAAACATGTCATAGGTGAAAAACAAAGTAGGCATAGTACAAAAGAAAAATATATATCTGATGCATAGTTAAAAAATTATTTATTTTTTCATTTAATTATTGATGAAATCAATGTGTTTATCTTTAGAATATATCTAACCTCATTTTAAAAATTATTAAAAACTAAAATTTGAAAAATAAATGTTACTCTAATTTTCCTTTGTCTTCTTAATGTTTTATCTCGTTCTTATGAGAAATGTTTTTTTAATTTCTTAAAATTTCATTTAGTGCAAATAAAATTACTTTGTTTTTTTCATCTATTAAAATTTTTCTTTGGTTTTTATTTTAACCAATATATATACACACATACATGGGAATACTTTACTTTGTGAAAAATCATTTCTATATTTACAACATATATACATATCTTGAATTTTAAAGAAAATCTTATAATAGTTGATTAGCTGTCAAACATTAAAGTTTTTATTATTTACTAAAATTTTATATTGAAATGTAAAAAGGAATACCTAATTTTTTTGTTATTGAGAGCATTAAATAAAAAAATTATCACTGCAATAATCAGTATATGATCTATGGAGATAGATTCCAGTACTGGAATTTGGATGTTGTTTATCAAATCCTCTAAAAATAATAAATTTTTATCGATCTTGTGTAATTGGTGTAAATGCTATGCATTTCATATATGATTGAAAAGGGGTAACTTATTTTAAATTTACACAATTTATTTTAATTCATAATGAAAGTATAAAGAAGACAATACTGAATATTGCTGTCTTATTCAATTAATGTTACTTATTCATATTTATTATAATTATTACTTCTGATCGCAGCACCATCCTATAAATTTTATGCCTTGAAAATCGTTGCCATGTAGAATATACAATTTAGTGTGATTCTTGTAACTTTTATGTGACTTTAATGAATAAAATTTAAAGTTTACTAATAGATAAATAACAGATTTCATGACTTTTTAGGTACCTTTTTACTTTAGTAAATATCATTCAAGTTGCAAAATTTTAAAGTGTTTGATGTATTTTTATAAATTATCAAAAGTTTTAGAACTTTTATAGTTATTTTTTCTGTAGGATAATTGAATATAATTCTCTAAAAATTATGAACTTAAGTTTCCTTGATTAAGGAACTACAAATATTTTTTAAATAAAGAACTTTCAGGAAATATTTACAGTGCAGGGTATAGAAACCCTTTACTAAGTTTTTGCTATCACAGTTGTTGATCTTTTGCTTCCATAGGAGCTTGATAATAGAAGAAATCAATTTAATTGCATATTGAAATTTAAAAAATGCAGTTTTTTTAATTGGAAATCTTTATACAGTTTTTAAATTTTAATTACTCAAAATATCTCCGAGCTGTATGACAAAAATTGGTTGAATTGACTGATAAATTTCAGTATGAAATTTTTTTCCAAATTAAAAATCTGAGAAAAAAAAAATGATGCTTCTTTAAAAAGAAAAATTTTTTTTTAGATTTTTTATAATAAATAAATTGTTATTGAAACACAAATTAAAAACAGATATTATATTTATTATTTAATAAGTAATTAATTTGTACATGACATGTGTATAAATTTCATTTACTTTGAAAAATAAAGTGATGAATAATGTTTTAAATTATTATACTATTTCAATTTTTCAAAATTTGAAGTTAAAATTTTTTATACATTTTTGCCATTCAGCTGTTAATTTTTGTATTGGACCAAAAAACTAAATAACACTTGAGATTTATTACTCATAAATTTTTTTTTGAAATTTAAAAAGTACCAAAATATAATTTCTTATCTCATGTAAGACATTTTTGCAATTGATATGTTGATCAAAAACTTGCTTTCAAAATTAATTTTACAAGTACAATTTAGATTTTAAACTTTGTGATTATTAAATTTACAAAGTATCTTTTAATATGAGTATATTGTTGCATTAAAATATGATTTGTAAGTGTAGTTGTCTTGTTACATTATATAAATGTTTTTTAATTAGGATATACTGAGAGGTCGACTGACAAAGAGGCATATGATTTACTAGGGCAACAAGAGATTTTCTTGAAAAATAAACAGAAACCGTCTGTTAATGTGAAAATAAAATCTGGACACATACCAAATGAAGAACAGAAAAGTTCAGGTTCTTCAAAAAATGAAATTTGTACTACAAAATGAGGATTTAGGTAATATGATTATATCAATAACCTAAGGACATTTAAATTTAGTATTTGTTGCAATTTATTTGTGAAATCAAATGCTTAATTTGAAATCACATATTTTAAAAACTGGAAGAAAATACTTATTAAATTTCTTTTACATTGTTTATCTTCATTTTTCACCTACCAGTGTGAGGTGCATTTTCAACTTGAAATATATGTGAACAGAATCAACTAAACCAAAATTTCACATAATTGGCTGTTCCAGTATGGGAACTATAAACATCATCGGGTTTCAGCCTCTTGAGTTGCATTTTCGCCTTTATCAAAGAAAAACTGTAAAATGCACCCAATTTTCTCTTCGTTGACTTACATTTTTAACACAGTGTAACTCACAACAGAAAGCTGTATAAATTTTTTGACTGATATTTTACAAAATTTTGATCACAATTTCAATCTACATTAAAGATAATTTATTTCTTTTTCTCTAACCTATTATATATCTTATTTTATATGGTTCATTTTTGAAATGTAATATGGTAAATTAATGTAAAATATATAAATCTGTAAGATATGTGTTTCATATCATAAAATAAATTAGAAATATTTTAATTGAAATTTTTTATTATTATCTATTATTTGGAATTCTGAATTTAATTAAATTATTATGTATATGATATTTAATTAACTATCTTTTCTTCTTCTGAGGAGTATAAAGAAATTGTTTTTAATGCTGTGGTAAGTTTAAATATTAAATCAGTATTTTCATCATTGATTAATGAAATACTAAGCATTAAACAAATTATTCGTTTTAATAACATTAGAAAAATATTTTTGTATTTATAAAAATATGTAAATTTCACTATTATAGAATTATAAAAAAAACACATATATCCTTTTATACTTCTATTATAAAAACGCTTTTTTTTTAATTAAATATGATAAAATATGTATTTATCTTTTACATTTCTTAGGAGCATACTGTCTCTAATGAACTATTTGTTTTAAAGCTTCCTTCAGTTTTATCAGATGAAGTTTTTAATGTGCTTGATAAAAAAAATGAAAACAAGCAAGGTATTAATATATATTTAATAAAATTATATGATTTAAAAACAAAAAATGTCTTAACATTTTAAAAATCAAGCTATTGTTAATTTTAAAAAATTCAGCCAGAATCCCCATTTGATATATTTATGTTTTTGATACTTTAGAGCTAAATAATATAATTTATTTAATTATTTGAAATAATACTTAAAAAGTATTCTTTTTCTATGGTAACTATCAAAGTTAAGTTAACTTTTTATTTATTATGTGTTTAAAGTGTTTTCTTTTCACTTAATAAATTATTAATAAATTTTAATTCTCTGGAAAAATGGAGAATCAATTCATTGTCCTGGATAGTTATTAAAGTATATCAATTTTCAACAATTTGTTTAATTAATGTGACAATGCATTTTTATTTTGAGCTTTATTATTTGCAGTATAGACAAAATTATTTCTTTCTAATAAACACTTGAATTATTTATTTTTAATAAATAGCAATGATTTTGTTTTGTCTTACATTATTAGCAATGCATGCAAAATTACTTATTTTTAATACCTGAAAGAACTATTAAATCTTATTGCACAAAAGTATTTTATTTGAATCACATCACTCCTGAAGAAAACTGACAATGCCATCAATCAACTTTATTTTTAGTTTTGCATTTTAAAATCCTTTTGAAAAAAATGAATTTTAGAAGTCACTGAATTCTTTAACACCTGTTTATGTAAATAGGCAGAATTTGAGACATCTAGTTTGCATAAGTTAAATTTTACCTTAATCCAATTACAAAAACAAAGAATCTTCAGCAACAGAAACTAGTCATAGTAGACTTCTTTCATAAAGAAGTCTACTATGACTAGTTTCTAAATTATATTTTACGTTTTAGTTCTCTTGTTTTATTCTCGTTTATTCTCATTCAAATAGTTTTAAATTTAATGATACATTGTACTATCATGATTAATCTCTTTTTCTTTACTTTTATTATAGTTGTTAATTTTTATTTTAATTTGTATTATTATACACATATTTTCATAATCATAATTTAATCTTGCTTAACATATATTTCATTCAGTTTTATGTGTAAGTTAAATTATCTTGAATATCACTTTTTATGTAAAAGGCCATTTCATTACATCAAAATGAATGTAGAACAGTAAAGAAACAAAATATTGTTTAGCTTTCTTGTCTGTTTACATTATGTTCATTCACATTTTGCTTCTCATTTTTATCCATTTGTCTCATTATTTTATGTGCCTGTGAAATAATTAAAGAAGTAGATATATATACCAATATGAAAATTGTTTCTTTTTTTTGCTAAAGAATTCTATCTGGAAACACATATTATTTAATTCAAATTTAAAGATGCGTGTAATGTTTATCCTGTAAATGTAAGCTGTATTTAGGGTAAAATCATGTGGAAATAAATATCCATTATTTTATAATATGGAATAAAAAAGTTTATAAAAATTTAAAACTTCATCAAAACAAATCTTTTTTCTTTTTTTTAATTTAATAATTTTTTAAGCATAATTTTTTTATTAATATCCATAAAATGTTTACATTAATTAAAACTAATTTATATGTTAGAGGGTATTTTTTTAGAATAAGATAATATATATTTCCAGAAAAATAAATTTGCTTATGAGCAAAATAACCTTTTTGAACAAGTTTTTTCTTAAAATTTAGGTGATTTCATTGAATTATTCTTAAATTAACTGGAAAATCTACATTTATAATTGAATTCCATATTCCAAATATTTTCTGAAAATATTTAGTCTGATATCATTTAATTCAAGTGAATATTTGCAATTGTATATGTGCCAGATATTCTAAATATCATTTGTTAATTGATTGTTCCTTACATTTCTGAAAAATTAATTTATTGTATTTCTCACTTAAATATTTATGTATACATTAATAAGTATTTATTCCAGCATTTTAACAGTTCCTTTATTTACCCCTCCAATCTCATCTGAGGACAGACTTATTGATAGCAGTGAATTTGAATCTGGAACTGATCAAGTTGAAAAATGCATAAGGAAAATTTGGCAAAAATATCAGCTATGTCTCCAGTAGAGATATTGAAGCACCAGAAGCCATTAAAAAATTGCTTCGGTATGAGGATAAAATTTTGGTTAAAAATTTTACATGTCTTTTGAAACAGTTAGTTTCAAAACAGTCTGTGAATAATTTTGTTCTTAGAATTAAAAAAATTCCACTTCAAAAATAATATATTTAAATTTCTTTTAAGATCCTAGTGTTGTGAACTTTATTCATAACAGAAGGCAAGTGAAGCAAGATATGTCTAAGTTGGTTTTTATATTTATTTAGCTTTTAATTAAATTTTAATCTTAAGAGCTTATGTCTGTAAGTTTGCATGTTTGAAACAAATAAATTAATCTGATGACAACCTTGTTCACATCATTATTATTATTATTAATGGTAGTTAGGGCATTCAAAATAGGTCATGGTTGCAGTGTCTTCTAAAATGAAATAATAGGGCGACAAAGCATATTTGGGGGTCATCTTCTTGATTTCACATTCTAAGTTATGGGGAACCACCTTCAGATTAAGTATTGTAAACCATTCAGTTATCCCCTAAACACACACAAACAAGTAGCCCTATTGGCATAACTTGTAGCGCCAAAAGGCTTATATGCACCAGAAATAGTCAAACACAAATAAGCCACTTTTATAAGAAATGTTTAATATATTTAAATGTTCTTTTAATACTGAGGTTATTTTAATTTGGTAAGGTAATTTTCATTCAGTACACATAATATTACATCTGTTTAAAGATGCAATCAGATTAAAAATCGAATCTAAATTTGTAGATTAATTTTATACCTTAAAAAAATTAATGAAAATTAAATTATACATTTCTTTTTATACTTAGGAGGCAGCAAAAAGATAATCTTCCTATTATTTTGTGAACAATTTCCTGAATTGATTATCTCTGTGGTATGTCATGTTGAAGACACTAGTTTAATTTCAGGGATATGGTAAATTTAAAGAAATTTTATCTTGTTTATTTTATAATTAATATATCTATGATTTCATTCACATAAAATAGTTTATAATTCTCATTTATATGTACATTTTTTCATATTTATATTTTCATGTTGAAATATAAGTAAGCCAATGATAATAAAGTTTAAATCAAAAATATCTAATTTAACTTTTGGAATATAATTTTTAAAAATGAAATTATTTGTATTTATAATATGAATTGCTGACTTTTAAATAATTATCTATCAATTCAAAATTGTAATGGTTTTTCTTTTCAGTTTTTAAGCTATCTTTATCATGCATTGAAACTTTTGTTTTTGCATTATATTTTTAATTGAATAATTTCAGAGATCTGTTAATTTTCTGAATATTTATTTACAGCATGCAAAACCAGCATTTTGAAAATCAAATCTGTTAGTATGCATACAATTCTAAATATATTCAATCAAACTTGAAATTTTATTTTTTGAGCAATAAAAATATTTAAGTAATATTCAGATCTTTAAAGGGCATATTATAATTTTTTCTATGAATTAGAAAATTTCATACATTAGCAAATAAAACAATTAGTATATTTTTCATCCTTTCTAATTGGTCATGAAAATGGAACAGTACTTTTTATATGGCGTTACAATGCAATTTTTCCTGAAAAGACAACATTCACAACTATTTGTTGTTTCTATATGAATTTTAATAATAGTATTTTTGCTTATTTTGCAAAAGTTTAGTTGATTTCTTCAGTTACAATAAAAATAATGGTTTTGATAAAATAA